>CABHPH010090036.1:0-25416 GCA_902168325.1 Peromyscus nudipes
CACACACACACACACACACACACACACACACACAGAGAGAGAGAGATAAGGGTCTAGAATTACTCTAGAGGGATGGATTAACTACATTATTTCCCTGACTGGCAGCCCAAATAAACATACCCACACATGCACATACAAATAAAATGTACACATGTTAGGTGTCCTGTCATAACCATCCTCCATACAATAAGGCACACATATAGGCCACATCCATAAACATTTTCATACATGCATGTAAAGTACATAAAACACATGAACTCATACATGTACACATTCAACCCTGTCTGGATTTCATCTCTGAGTTTACAGAGGTTGAAAGAAGCCAAGAGCTGTTGCAGGATATTTGATCACACTATGAACCCCAAGATTGCATTATTTACTAGAAAAAAAAAACTACTTTTAGCTGTGGTGTGGCTCATCCCTAGCACACACCTTTAATCCAAGAGCTTTTTGCTTGAATATTGTAAGCAGGATTAAATAAAATCAGCCATAGGTCAAGATGTGGAGCAAGCAACCAGCTGATAAGGAAAAAACCATAGAGAGTAAGAGGAAGTCAGAGAATGTGGAGAGAGATGTACAGGAAGTAGAAGGGAGTGCCATCCATTTGGAGGAGTTTTTATTTCAGATGGTGTAGGAGAAAACTCTCTTTCTGGGACAACAGCTGAGGATAGTCAGCTGGGTGCTTTCTTTGCCTCTCTGAGCTAGCAGGTTTACACCCCAGCATCTGGCTCCCGAGTCTTTATTGATAAAATAGAATGATAGAGACTTACTGAAAAACAACAAAAAGTCAAGGGAGGAGTATGGTGATATTTTCTTTTATACTAAAATGTTATTTGTATGTTAATAAATAAAGTTGCCTGGGGGTCAGAACTATTAGCAAGCCATAGGAAAGCAGGGCAGTGGTGGCATATGCTTGTAATCCCAGCATTTGGTAGGCAGAGCTAGGTAAGTCTCTGTGTGTTCAGGGATACAGCCAGCATTGGATACACACATGCCTTTAATCTCAATACCAACCATAGGAGACCTGGAGGTCTGTACAGACAGGCAGTGACGAGACGGTCATGTGGTTGGGTTTACAACCATTGAGAAGGCAGAACAGAAAGTCTTTATAAAGACTTTAACACCGGAAGTAGCTGGTTCGGAGAGGTAGGACCACTGCAGGAGGAAGGGTAAGGTTTTAGTTCTTAGCTCTGACCTCTTGACTTTCTTCTTTGCATTGGTTCTGTGTTTCTTATTTAATAAGACGGTTGGTTACATCTACAGAGGAGCCTGGCAGGAGAGAAGAGAAAAGAAAAGCCTCATTTCTCAGGTAACTGCAGAATCCTGTCTCAAAATTTCCCAAGGATACAAAGGCCTGTGCAAAACTTGATTCAGGAAACCCAGAAAACCGTGGTACCTGAGAAATCAATTTATTTGCACTTGGCATTGTATCGTTGAGAGCCCCTTTCAGGTTGTTTTGAGCATATGGAAATTAACAGGCTAAACTGTATTGGAGAGAAATAAAACTGCCCTAGGCAAAGGGTTAGTGCTTCAGTCCTTTGAGGCTGGACCCCCTACAGCCGTCAAAAGGCTAAATGCATTCTTAAGATGCCTCTGTGTCTTCATTCCAAGGACCTGCATGAACCCACACATCCATGTAGCTACCACACTGCTACGCCCAGACTTGATTCTCTAATATTTTTTTTTTAAAATAGGGTCCTTCTATGTAGTTCTGGATGTCCTAGACATTCACTATATAGAACAGGCTGGCCTTGAAATCACAGAAATCTACCTGCCTCTGCCTCCTAAGTGCTGGAATTAATGGTGTGCACCGCCATGCCTGTCTGGCTATGATTCTCTAATAGTTTAACTGTAGTGATCTCAGACTTACACCTTTCCAGGGATTGAAATTTCACAAAGACCTGAGCTCAGAGTATGAGTTCTCTAATGCCCTCTTGACTTTTTCTGCTTCCAGTGTTGAATGGGGAAATGAGGTACTTCGGCTTCAGACATGTATGGAGACAAACTTTATTAGACCAGGAGGCTAAATAAATAAGTAAAGTAGAAACAAAAAAAACATGGAAGGGATTTGTGTGGGAAAGAACAGAAAGACATCCTTTGATCACCCAAGGAACTGCTTTTTCATTGTTGTTTGTTTTTATAGCTCATCTCTGTGGTGGTATTGTGTTCCCCAAAATATTGTGCACCCTATTAAACTTACCTGGGGTCACAGAACAGAACAGCCACAATATTAAACATAGAGGATAGGCAGTGGTAGCACATACCTTTAATCCTAGCACTCCAGAGGGAGAAATCCCTCTGCATCTCTGTGAGTTCAAGGCCACATTGGAAACGGCCAGGCATGGTGACACATGCCTTTAATCCCAGAAAGCGAGCCTTTAATCCCAGGGAGTGGTGGTAGAAAGCAGAAACGTATATAAGGCGTGAGGACAAGAAACTAGAAGCATTTAGCTGCTTAAGCATTTAGCTGGTTAAGCATTTGGCTGGTTAAGCTTCAAGCTGAGAGCCACTGGGATGAGGACACAGAAGCTTCCAGTCTGAGGAAACAAGACCAGCTGAGGATCCGGTGAGGTGAGGTAGCTGTGGCTTGTTCTGGTTCTCTGACCTTCCAGTGTTCACCCCAATAACTGGCCTCAGGTTTGATTTTATTAATAAGACTCTCTAGGATTCCTGCTACACATCTCAAATCATGCAAATGGGAATTTGTAGTAGTGGATGCATGCCCTAATCCCAGCACTCAGAAGGTAGTAGAGGCAAGCAGGGCAGCCTGGTCTACAGAACAAGTTCCAGGGCAACCAGGGATACACAGAGAAATCTTGTCTTGAAAAAAAAAAAAAAAAGACAAAAGAAAATGGGGCTAATCATTTTATACTCCCGAATTTAGAACAATCAGGGCTGGAGAGATGGCTCAGAGGTTAAGAGCAGTGACTGCTCTCCCAGAGGTCCTGAGTTCAATTCCCAGCACCCACATGGTGGCTCACAACCATCTGAAATGAGATATGGTGCCCTCTTATGTATACAGCAAGCAGAATGCTGTATACATAATAAACAAATCTTTAAAAAAAAAAAAAAAAAGAAAGAAAATCAGTAAACTTGTCAGAAGTTTTAGTAGAATAAGTGGGAAGGTGTTTAGAGGCTACATTTGTCTTCCTGTGATTGTTGAGGTGTGGTTTTATTGCTATTGGTTTTCTCATCCTTCTTGAAAAGATAGGGCTTCTCCCCTGTGTGTGTCCTCTGGTGACAGATGAGGACTGACTTCCGTGTAAAGCCCTTCCCACACTCCCTGCAAACATAGGGCTTCTCCCCTGTGTGTGTCCTCTGGTGCCTGATGAGGTGTGACTTCTGTGTAAAGCCCTGCCCACACTCCCTGCAAACATAGGGCTTCTCCCCTGTGTGTGTCCTCTGGTGCCTGATGAGGACTGACTTCTGTGTAAAGCCCTGCCCACACTCCCTGCAAACATAGGGCTTCTCCCCTGTGTGTGTCCTCTGGTGACAGATGAGGACTGACTTCCGTGTAAAGCCCTGCCCACACTCCCTGCAAACATAGGGCTTCTCCCCTGTGTGTGTCCTCTGGTGCCTGATGAGGTGTGACTTCTGTGTAAAGCCCTGCCCACACTCCCTGCAGACATAGGGCTTCTCCTCTGAGTGTGTCCTCTGGCTCTCATTGACATTTGACTTATCACTGAAACATTGCCCACATTCTGTTTCAATTCTTGAGATTTCTGATGCAATAAGTGATTTGTCTGTGTCCTCTGTATTTGTTTTCTGGCCTGTCCTGAGTGCTTCTTCCATAGTTTTCTTACTTTCCTCATATCTAATTTGTCCTTTGAGTGTGCTGGGAAAGGCTGTTGAAATCTTCTCTCTTGTCCATTTATGCATGGGTTTGGACTTTCCTTTGCCCTCTTGACTTCTGGCCTTGTCACTTTTGTTGTATGAATTCAAATGTTGCTGTTCCTGAAGTTGATCTGGGTGGGGATCCCCTGGTTTGGAGTTTATCCTTGAAGATGCTCTTGAGAAGATTTGAGTTCGATGATTCCATTTCATATGTAGACTTAGGAATTTTGGATTTGAGAAGGCCAAAGAGCACAAAAGACAAGGATGGATCTCTGTCCTTAATTCTGTGAAAAGATGAAGATTTGGTTAGAGTGAATATAATAAACAAACTGCCTAGGCATCTGATTTTTCTATGTGATCAGGCCTATCCCACTACTCAGTCTTCATGTGTTAACAACACAAACTCAGCTGTGCTTGATGGTTCATGTCTGATCACTTTCAGTTCAAGGACAACCTGGGCTATGGGGTGAAACTTTGTCTCAAGACAAACAATAGCCAACACAAGCTGTCTCCCATCAGGTGCAAACAGTTAGTGCATTCCCTTATTCCATTTTTATTTACTATATCTTTTACAGAAATCTATAAAAGCTCACATTAGGTCCCTTTTCTACATGTCAGCCAGACTACAGTCCTCCAAGTAGCATCAGGGACAGCTTTACTTCTGGTATAAATAGTGCAGCAGTGAGCATGCCCTACAAACAAGTAACTTCTAGGTTATATCCTACTTTACCCAGCAAACCTAATGTCTCATCCAGTTTCACTTACTCAGATCTCTGAGCACCTTTCCCCACACACTTTCTGCCTCTATTCATTCTGTTGAGACATAGCAACACTTCCTGACTTAGGTGGAATTTCCTTTCATGGTTTTTCCTAAGAAGGGAAAGGGATATGTTAAATTGGAGTCCATCCAGCTAGAAGATCGACAACTATGGGCAACTGGGTAGATAAAGACAGCACATGTAAATCTAAAATTGTCTTCTCATTCAAAAATGCATATTCAACTGGGGATTCTCCTTCAGAAAGTAGGATTCGGGTTAGAGAAGGCAGAGTGTTCTGGGTCCTATTGACTGAAAGACCCTGGCTTCTGCTGCCACAACTTGTCTTTCTCAGTGATCCACAAATCTTAAAATGAAAGTTAACTCCTTCCTCAGGTCTCACACAAAGTATTCATGCTTATTTCATTTACTCTTAGCCCATTCCAGATATAACAGAAAATCCTGTTTCAAAACATATCCTTAGTCAGATATGGTCTCTCTTTGACACCTAACCCTTTGTATGCCATCCTCCTTCCCTCTGGAGACTGAAGCAATCTCTAAGGTGATCACACACTGCATTATATTTTAGAAAATTAACCAAAGCATCATTTTAGAAGAGAACTGAAAACCCCACAATTGTTTCATTCTCCACTGTCCTGGCACCACTCACAAGCTCTATATTAACAGGTTTATGTGCATTTTTCTGGCATCTGCTTCCTTCCATTAAGTGATTTCAGCCTGTTCTCAAAGGTCCAAACCTTTCATGCCTCAACTACTTCCTCTGTCTGGGACCCTTTGACCAACTGTTTGCCCCTCCCAAATGCTATCTTCCTTCAATATCATTTATATTCACCCCTACTCTACAGGTCTCTAGACACTTTTCCTGGATTAATTTTCTTCAAAGTTGGAGTTACTTCCTGACTCTGCACAGGTCTGTACAAGTATGCATGCTTCACTAGTTTATGAGTCAACTTCCAAAGAGCAGGCATTCCAATCATTTTGTTTATTTTATATTTTTCCCTCCTAACACAGAGCCACAATTTACTTGGCAACTAATTGATATAATGCATGATGATATATTCATATTATTTACAAATATGAAGGAAATTAAACAGAATCCAAAAGGATCAGAATAAACTAGTTCAGTAAGAGTTGGTGGATACTTGAGAACTCTTCTTCTTTTGCCTCTAAATGTATAGCACTATATGCTATATATTTTGTTCATAAAGTACTTAAAAATAAATTTAGGGCTAGAGAGATGGCTCAGCTGTATTTGCTGCTCTTGCAGAGGACCTAGGTTTGGTTTTTGGCACCTACATGGTATCTCACAACTGTCTATAACTCCAGTTCCAGGGGATCCAACACTGTCTTCTGGCATCAGCAGGCATTGCACACACATACATACATACAAGCACTCAAACATATAAAATAAATACATAAATTCTTTTTTAAAAGTTAGAATATTTACCATTTTACAATCTGTCTTTGGAAAAAAAGTTAGAATATTTAAAAACACATAAAAAAATTTCTACCATAATTTATTTATTGATTCTTTGGGAATTTCAGATCATGCACCCTAATCCGCTTATTTTCCAGTCCCTTCATATCTGCCTCTCACCCCTGTAGCATCATCCCTCAAAATAAAATTTAAAAAATATTAATTAAAATCAAAAAACAAAACAAAAAAAACCCTTGCTCTATGTTTTCTGCCTCTTCAAAACCTCATCATTGGTCTTAGTGGCATTAGGAGCTGTGGTGTGTCACAATGTAGACCCTTTTGTTCACTTAGCTTTACTTGCAAGTGTTCATTGCAATGAGTTGTTGGTCTGGTTCAAGGCCTCTGGCTTCTGGTACACCATCAACACTGGACCCTCACCGAAACTCCTCTAGGATATTCTGCTGTTGCCCTGAGTCATGGAGATCCTGCAGATAGGGTTCTGAAGGACCAGTCCCTTCACACGTTCTGGCAAGTCATAGATGTTGGGGTGGGCCAACTCAAAGCTCTGGATGTGGGTCTGAGTGGTAGCTGATTTTGTCAGTCCTGGCCACTGAGAGCACCTCCCTCAGGTGAGAGGTGGAGCCAGCTTTTCTTTCTTCCTTTCTTTCTTTCTTCCTTCCTTCCTTCCTTTCTTTCTTTCTTTCTTTCTTTCTTTCTTTCTTTCTTTCTTTCTTTCTTTCTTTCTTTCTTTTTTAAAGATTTATTTATTTATTATGTATATAGCATGTATGACTGCAGGCCAGAAGAGGGCACCAAATCTCATTACAGATGGTTGTGAGCCACGATGTGGGTGCTGGGAATTGAACTCAGGACCTCTGGAAGAACAGTCAGTGCTCTTAACCTCTGAGCCATCACTCCAGCCCAGAGCCAGCTTTTCTATGCCTATACTATCATGGACAGCTCTCCCACACTGGTGGTGAGGGGCCAGGCTATTTCTCCCAAGTGTAAGAAAGCTCTCCTGTGAGGGTCCATCCAGTTCAGCAGGGCCGTCAGATTTCAACATGCATGGTTCCTATGGCTCCCTGTGGTAATATGTGCCACAGAGTTCAACATAGACCCCAGCTACAGCAGAACCATAGACTCAGACATGGCCCTTGGCAGCAGCTTGTGCCTGGATGTTGCCATGGCCTCAATGGTAGTGCAAGCCACCCAGATCAGTGTGGCCCTAGTGGCAGCATGGCCCTCAGACACCAACATGGCCACAGGTGGCGGCCCAGACCTTGGCCATCTGCATGGCCTTTGGTGGCAACACAGACCACAGACATCTACATGGACCTCAGTTGTAGTAGGACCATGGATTCAGACATGGTCCTGAGCAGCAGCCCAGGCTGAGATGTCACCATAGCCAAGTAGCAGTATGGCCCTCAGACACTAACATGGTCCTAAGTGGCAGGCTAGAACCTGGGCATCCACACAGCCTTCGATGGTAATAGGAGCCATGGACATCAACACAGACGCTGGATGCAGTAGGGCCACAGACCTAGATATGGCCCTCAGCTGCAGCTCAGACTGGATGTCACTGTGGCCCCCAGTGGCAGTGCAGGCCGCTTGGAAATGTTTGGCCCCAGTTGCAGCCTGACCCTCAGCAGGCACTGCATGGACATACACACGTGCAAGCAAACACTCATATGTATAAAATAAATACATCAATTCTTTTTTAAAATCACATTATTTAAAAACATAAAAATTTTATAGCACTTAAAATGATCTTTAATTTCAGAAGTACCTGAACATGTACTGAATTTCTATTTTCTTTTCACGCTGCTTAAGAATTGAAACACGGGGGCTGGAGAGATGGCTCAAAGGTTAGGAACACTGACTGCTCTTCCAGAGGTCCTGAGTTCAATTCCCAGCAACCACATGGTGGCTCAAAACCATCTGTGACGAGATCTGGTGCCCTCTTCTGGCCTGCAGTCATACATGCAGACAGAACACTGTATACATAATAAATAAATAAATCTTTAAAAAAAAAAAAAGATTTGAAACACAGGCTGGAGAGATGGCTTAGAGATTAAGAGCACTGCTTGTTCTTCCAAAGGTCCTGAGTTCAATTCCCAGCAACCACATGGTGGCTCACAACCATCTGTAATGAGATTTGGTGCCCTCTTCTGGCCTGCAGGCATATGTGCAGACAGAACACTATGCATAATACATAAAAAAAATCTAAAAAAAAAAAAAGGGGTGGGGGTGGGGGACAGGATCTCATAGAGGTAGGCAGATCTCTGTGAGTTTGAAGCCAGCCTAAACAAGCCCCTGATCAGCCAAAGCTGGTGAGAGCCTATGGAAAAAAAAAAAAAAAAGAATTGAAACACAAGGAGTTCCCATGGACTCTGAAACTCTACATAGCAGACCCAGCAGTGACTAGCAGGGTGTCCTGTGATGCCAGAGTGCACCCACTTTCCTAGGGGATGCAGCTGTGCTGCCACCACCAAGGGTCTGCTCCAGAAAGGAGTCTCCTCCCACACCGGCTGTAGAGCCAGCTGCCTAGAGGCTCAGAAAAAGCACTGCTCCTGCTACTCTAATATTTTGAAGGAGCTCATGTGTTTAGGAGGATGTGAGCACACCTTCTGTAGTGATTGTAAGTGACTGTGTTGGAACAGGGTGCCTAGTGTGTTATATCCCAGTCTGGGTCCTAGACCTTAAGACAAACAGACAATTGGACAACATGATGAACCTTTATAGTAAGCTTCAAAATTTGCTTCATGATAATAAACTTTTAGATCCAAAAGATGACACATCTAGGACAATTTTATTTGGTGATGAAGAAAGGAAGTAGAATTCAATAAAAATGTGGTTTAGTCCTTGAAGTAAGAGGGTCAGATATGCTATGAATAAAGTGTCTGTACAAACCCAGCCTCAAAAGGCAAAGGATGACAAAGCCCACCAAGGATCAGTGTATGAATTTGTTTCTACAAGTCCTCATGAAGTTGTTTCTAAGAGGGTTAAAACAGCTTTCAGAACATCTGCAAAAAGGCAGCAGAAGAGATCTTTAGCTGAGATCAATGAGGAGTGGAATTTAAGGCCAGGAAAGAAGATAGTTAATTTGTTTCCAAAGAGGAACTGAAGGAGAGCCTCCTTCTGCAGCCAACCACCAGTTGTGAGAGTCCACCAGTAAATGGTGAAACAGATTTATTAGTAAGTGACTCTGTTGCAGAATCTGGATGTTCTGGAAGCTTGACTAAAGTCTCTTTACCATTGGCTGGGCATATAGTGTCTCCAGACACTGTGAGCAAGAGTGGAAAGACTTCTGAGAGGAAGGAAGGTCTATGTAAAAGATCTTCATTCAGCAGGGCATAATGGAAATCTCCAAGATTGCAGCAGGTCTCCTAATCCTACTTCTAAGTGATGTGGAAGCAACATTCCAAGCACCACCAGAGATTTAGAAGGCCAACAGTGCTTGCAGAAAACATACTGGTGACTGTTCTTCACTGTCTTCAGGCAGACTTCAAGTTGATGTCACACTCAGGAGAAATAGTAACGTATCAGATGACTCCATTATTCGTTCATCAGGCACACCCCCACCTCTGCTGCATAGCTCAGCTCACAGACAAATGATGTCAAAACCCCCACACAGTGAAGCTGTCACCCAACAGTATGGCCAGGAAAAAAAGTCAGAGGAGAGACTTTGCTTCATATTGCTTCTATGAAGGGAAATATACATTCTGTTGAATAATACTCTTGCAAAATGGAAATGACCCAAATGTTAAAGATCATGTGGGATGGACACCATTGTGTGAAGCCTGTAGGCATGGTCACTCAAAGGTAGTGGAATTGCTGCTCCAGCATAAGGCTTTGGTGAACACCACTGGGCTATCAGAAAAACTCACCACTCCATGATGCAAAAAGAATGGGAACATGGATATAGTCAAGGTGTTACTGTCCTATAGTGCCTCCAGGAATGCTGTTAACATACTTGGTATGTGGCTCATGGGTTATACAGACTGTCTTAGTCACTGTTCTGTTGCTGTGAAGAGACACCATGATCAAGGCAACTCTTACAAAAGAAAGTATTTAACTGGGGGGCTTGCTTACAGTTTTAGAGGTTAGTACATTATCATGACAGGGAACATTGTAGCAGGCATGGCAGGCATGGTGCTAGAGAAGTAGTTGAGAGCTACATCTTGATCAGCAGGCAGAGTAGGAGATACTGAGCCTCACATGGGCTTTTGAAACCTCAAAGCCCAGCCCCCAGTAACATACTTTTTCTAACAAGGCCACACCTCCTATCCTATCAAAGAGTTCCACTCCTTGATGACTAAGCATTCAAATATGAGCCAATGGGGGCTATTCTTATTCAAAACACCACACAGACAATATGTGATTATTATTGATGCTACCAGAGAATAAGTGATTGGCCATGAATGCTGGGCAACAAAAGAATGGGCCACTGATGCTTACAGGCAGAGGACTTTCTTCAGAACAACAGAAAACGTTCAGCAAACTTGGGAAAGTTTTTTTGTTTGGTTGGGTTTTTTGTTTTTGTTTTTGTTTTTGTTTTTTGTTTTTTGTTTTTGTTTTTTTTGAGACAGGATTTCTCTGTGTAGCTTTGGAGCCTGTCCTGGAACTGGCTCTGTAGACCAGGCTGGTCCAGAACTTATAGAGATCCGCCTGGCTCTGCCTCCCTAGTACTGGGATTAGTTCTTAAGGCATTTGACAGCCTGTAATTGTTGCTGATGATGAAGCTCAAAGTACTTTGATGTGTATGTTTGGGATTCTCAAATGGATGCTGGCTCCTGAAGTTTGATTGGGTGAAAGCCTGGCTATAAAGTACATGAACAGGAAGAAAAGTACAAAATTCCTGAAGGTCCACAGAGGAACAGGCTCAACAGAGAGCCAAAGCTGTTTGATGGATGCTACTTCTTTTGGATGGGAAACCAAACATCATCCACAGAACCACCTCGAGCTCAGGGTTGCAGCAGGGGCAAAGGCCTCAGTAGAAGCCCAAGCCAGACTGACACGACTCTGAAACATCAATACAGTTGCATACCACGCGAATCCTGACTCTGATCAGCACCTTTGTATGAAACCATCATCTAAGAAGATCTCTTCCATTGTCATTCAGAAAGGGTTCAGCAGGGCAAAGTCTGGATGTCTCCTTCACGTGACTCATCAGCTGTGTAATGGCCTTTGAATTGTTTCCTCTTGACAGTTGAATGTCATACCAAGTGAACATTTTAATTTAAAGATACACGATTTGTTAGAACCCAGCCATTGGGATATGTTTGGTCATTCATATTCTTATGGATAGGTAGAGCCATTCACATTTCCCCTCTTCTAATTACAAAATAAAACAACTGATTCTAGATTAGGAATTCATTTAGATACCTAAACTGCTTTTAAGACTTTTTTGTTCTCTTGAGGGAGGATGGGGCTCATTGGTAGAGTCTTCATGAGCCACGCATGAGGCACAGTTTCCACACTGGGAACTACAAAGATGTTTTCATTTTACAAGTGATCTGTGGTTTTTTTATTGATCATGTGTCCTAGTTAGTGTTACTACTGCTGTGATGAAACACCATGACCAAAACAACATGGGGAGGAAAGGATTTATTTCAGCTTACACTTCCAGGTAACAGTCCATCACTGAGGGAAGTCAGGGCAGGAACCTAGAGGCAGGAGCTGATGCAGAGGACATTGGGAGGAGTGCTACTTACTGGCTTGCTCTATTTGGCTTGCTCAGCTTGTTCTCTTATAGAATCCAGGACCACCAGCTCAGGGGTGACTCCACCCACAATGGACTGGGCCCTCCTGCATCAGTCACTAATTAAGAAAATTCCCTACAGGCTTGCCTGCAGCCTGATCTTAGGGAGGCATTTTCTCAATTGAAGCTTTTGCCTCTCTGATGACTCTAGCTTGTGTCAAGTTGACATAAAACTAGCCAGCACATCATGTCTTTCAGTTTTATCAGCATCTATCATAGAATAAGTAAGATGGCATCAGAACTACTTGCTACCTCTGTAAGTAGTCTATTATTAATTTAGCATCCTTTAGTAAACAGAATATCATCAGATGATTTTTTTCTGCCTTTGTTATAATGATAATAGAACATCCATCTAAATGTGCCACTATAGGTGAAAAGTTCTATCTGTAGTTATCTTTTTTCTTACATTGTGTTTTAGTCTCATATTTTCCTGGCCTTACTTCATGTTTATTCATTTTTAAAATCTTGTGTACGTGTTAGGAAATCATGATTTGAACCATTGAATGCCAGTGGCAAAATCAGCAGTAAGCTCATGGTGCATGCTTTTATTGTGCACATTTTCTGTCTAGTGTGTATTTGTGCACACCTCTATTTTCTGTAACATATTTTAGTGTTGCTATTTCTTAGAAGGTCTTACCAGTTTAGAAATTTGTCAAACACCAGTTCATCAGATTAGAATCCACCTGTTTGGGGTAAATATTTCTGGGCATTTCTAAAATATGTTAAGATTTAATCCCCTCTCCATTAGTTTTTCTTTGATTTCTTTCCCTCTCTTTCTTTCTTCACTTTTATTTGTGATATTGGTTATGGAAGTCAGGGTCTTGTGCATGCTAGGCAGTTACCTACCAGGGTATATACCCAGCCAAGTTTTGATTTTTTTTTTCTTCTTTTGAGAGTGAGAGGTGGGGGCATTGCACATGCCAGGCAACACACAATCCTGTATTTATTTTGAGACAGTTTTGATAAGTTAGCCAGCGTGGCCTTGAACTCACCCAGTTTTAATTTCTTTATAAAGTTGTTAGTTTGGTGGGTAGGCAAAAGTTGGAGACTGCTCAGTTCACAACATTTCACCATATCTGACACAAAGGCTATAAAGTAAATATAGAGGTATGCGTGAGAAGAGCTCCCTCTTGACACCGAAGTAGTCAAGTCAGAGCTGGGAGCGAACCACCTGAGCATGTACACACTGGCAGCTTACCCTGTCTGTCCTACATGTTCTCATTGTGAATGGACAGAGTTATACTTTTAAAATGTTTTTAACAAAGAGGATTGTTTGATGAATCTTCCCAGAAATCAAAGTGTTTGCAGCACTATGATCTGTAGAAGGAGGTGCTGAGAAACTACCGGTTTTGTTGTCAGGAGCAGAACAAGGCAGCTTGACAACCACTGGGTAGAAGTGTCCCAATTCAGAACACCAGGAGGCTGGGAAGCCAATCATTTCAAGTTCTACTTGCTAAAAAGTCTGAGATTCTGCTCACCATTTGAAAATATACCTTGCATTAATCCTCCTTGACATACTACCTGTTCATGTTAACAGGTATATTATGTGAACAAAATAATATTTTCCTGACATTGGCCTTTCAGGGTGAACAGTTCTGAATGTCTACAGCTCTTATCTGTGTTTGACTCACATTTCATTCTGAATCTTGGGTGTGGTGGCGAGAGTAACATCTGGATTAAAACATGTAAGATCTGGGGATTTGAGTTGTAGGTTTTTTTGTTTTAAAATTTATTCTAGGAAAGGGGCAAAGCTACACAGAGAAACCCTGTCTCGAAAAACCAAGAAAAAAAAAAAAAAGAACCTACCAATATTACAGAGAAACCCTGTCTCGAAAAACAAAAAAAAAAAAAAGCACTCGGGAGGCAGAGGCAGGCGGATCTCTGTGAGTTCGAGGCCAGCCTGGGCTACCAAGTGAGCTCCAGGAAAGGCGCAAAGCTACACAGAGAAACCCTGTCTCAAAAAACCAAAAAAAAAAAAAATTTATTCTACCTCTGAGTTGCTTTCTACTATATCCGGGGTCTTATTCCTGGTGAGGTTTGTGTCTGTTCCTTGCTGTGGATTCCTGTGTCTAAAAATGCCTTTGAGGATTCATGTTCATATTTCATTTTTTCTTCTTGTTTCCCCCTTCTCTCCTTCTTTTCTTTTCTTTGTCTTCTTCTTCTTCCTTTTTTTTTTTTTTTAAACAGGGTTTCTCTGGCTATCCTAAAACTCGATCTGTACACCAGGCTGGCCTCAAACTCAGAGATCCACCTGCCTCTGCCTCCTGAGCGCTAGGATTAAAAGTGTGCTCATGTTTCATTTTTTTTTTTTTGCCTCATCCTACCTCTCCCATCCCCCACTTTTCACTACAGTATTACTATTTCTGGATGCTCTAGATGCTGACTTTTATGAAGTTCATTTATGATAAGCTTTTAACACTTGAGGCTGTACCTCCTATACAGCAAGTAGAAGTACTTGCTATTTTCATTTTCTCTAATGGATTTAAACTTCACTTTATTTTAACTATAAATCATTAAAGAACAAAGAGTTGAAACACAAAAATTTTCAAGGAGAATTCCTTCTTTTCTTTGTTTTTTTAAGGAACCATAGTAGTGCCCACCTTTTCCTGTTGTGAATCCATTCTTCCTCTTGCTTCCCCACTTAATGCCCAGTTCCTGGCCGTACTCATCCCCATACCAGACCAGAAGCTCACAACCTGGTCTGATGACCCGGCAGGTTCGATAGAAGATCTGTCTGTGATACTGAAAGGCCACCAGATTCTGCTCCTCATCATCCCGGGCACAGTTCACATACCTAGAGTAGAGACAAAAAGAAGGAAATATCAGGCAGGCAGTTCCCATATCTGCATCTAACTCCTTAATTGTGCTCAGTACCTCCATGTTCTGATGTTTTCACTCCCCCTCTTACTTTTCAAAGAACATTATGTATCTATCTTTTTCATAATGTACATCCTAGCTCCAAGTCCTGCTCATCTATCCCAGAGCCCTTTCTTTCCACAAGAGCCCAGTTTTCAGAGCTCTATTTCAGACTTCTAACTTTACTGATGACAAAACAGTGACTTTCTGCTTCATTTATACCTTGGAGTTTGGCACTATTCATATACTGTTTCTAGATTCTTATATTTCATCCTACACTGATCCCAAATTTGAAAGTTCTCCACACTACCTGCCCAGTTTACCACAGAAACTTAGAGGTCTCTTAGCCAGACAATACAGAAAATAGGGCTAAATATATCATTCAGTTGGAAGAATGCCTGCCTATATACACAAAACTCAGGGCTCTTGCTGTGGGATGTCTTTTCTGTATGCTGTGAATATATGTGGCTCCCATTGGATAATAAATAAAGCTCTTTTGGCCTATGACAAAAGCATACAGCTAGGTGGGAAATCCAAGCAGAGATACAGAGAGAAGAAAGGCGGAGTCAAGAGAGACATCAGTCCACCACAAAAGGAGCAACAAGATGTCAGCAGACCAGTAACACCACAGCCACATGGCAACATATAGATTTATAGAAATGGGTTAATTTAAGATGAAAGAGCTATCTATCAAGAAGCTGAAGCCATAGGCCATACAGTTTGCAATCAATATAAGCCTCTGAGTGATTATTTTATAAGCAGCAATGGGACAGTGGGTGGGAGAAATTCATCTGGACTGCTGGGCAAGGCAGGACAGGAGAAACTTCCCTCTACAGGCTTCAACCCCAGCACCACATAAAACTGGGTATGGTGTATGCCTATAACCAGGAAATGAGGTCAGGGGGATAAAAAATTTAATTTCATCCTCTGCTGCATAGGGAATTTGAGAAGAACTATGTTACCTTGTCTTAAAAAATAAAGATAACAGAAAAAATAGTAGTTTATTTATATTTTCTGTCTTCTAATCAAATAAGACTCCCTCACAGAAAAGGGCTGTAGTGCACAATATCCAAACCAGCATCTTTCTAGAACCCAGTATAGATGTCTCTGAAGCTAAGGACATTTCCTGCCCTCAGTCTAAAGGTCGTTTGTTGTAAGTTGTTTCAGCACGGTGTACTTCTCAAAAATAGGGGACTTACAGTCAAACTTTCCTGTAGTAAAATATCTGTACCATGCCTCTTGTAAGGACACAAGTTGTATGACCTGTTCAAGTAATCAAATCTGTTTTCTGAACTGGAACACAAAATAAATACTTCATATACATTGAATAAATTGTAAACCCAGTGTTTTCGATGAATATTGGCTCCTTAAGGTTTGCCTCAGTATTTCAATTTTCCTGAGCAAATTTGTGCTTTGATAAAAGTTAATGACAATATTAGTAATTTTATTTTTTGGTTTTTCGAGACAGGGTTTCTCCTTGTAGTTTGGGTGCCTGTCCTGGATCTCACTCTGTAGACCAGGCTGGCCTTGAACTCACAGAGATCTGCCTGGCTCTGCCTCCCAAGTGCTGGGATTAAAGGCGTGAGCCACCACCGCCCAGCCAGTAATTTATATTTTCCTGACTGTTCACAATATGAAAAAGTACTGTGCAGAGAAAAAGAGAAGCAGAGCATATGGGAACCATAGAGGGAGTCATGATGAAAGAGAAAGAGACAAATCTTGTGAGTGGCAGGCTTTCTTAAAACAAGTCTTGTGAGTGGCAGGCTTTCTTAAAACCCAGAGACCTAATGGCCTTACCTCATCCAGTTGGCTTGGGACTCATCCTGCCCATTGACATACTCATAGCAGTTTCTCCCCTTGGTGATCTGAGTTTCAGAAAAAAATGTGTTAAGGCTCTGGGATGACACGAATTAAATGATGTCATTCCACTCTCATCAGTGCCTCCTGAGCTTTGGACTCAGCCACTTACAGTGACCTCATGCGATGCTTCTGAGTCATCATGTACACATGAGTCTTTCTTTGTCTCTGTACCACTCTACTCCTACTCACCTTCAGAACTTGAAGCAGGACTTCCATGATTGTACAAAGACCACTCAGTACACAGAATTAGTCGTGTTGCCCCTGTCCATGTCCTAGTATGTCACACCAGAAGCAAAGAAAGGAGGTGGGGAGACACAGGATGAAGGAAAAGGAGGCATTTCTTACCAGCCAGGAGTATCCACTGTTGGCTGCCTCTTCATCCTCTGTGATCTGGCCTTTATAGGGGCCAAAGTGCAGACCCACTGGCAGGTCAGAGGCTTCATTCCATACTCCAAGTCCAGCCTCAGGGATGCCTGATGAACCAATTCTCAGCCCATGGGGCAGACTGAGGACTGAGTGGTTGGGATGCCCTCTTTCCACCATACTGTCTTTTACGAATATAGGAGGCCCATGCTTGGGACAACTGTTGATGAAGAAATTCTGGCACTTCTCACAATCTAAGATAAGAAAGCAGGGATTGGGGAAGGTGTGTGAATATTCCCAGATCTGAAGATCTTCAGAAAGAGCAGAGCACCCCTGCCATCCCTCTCAATCTGTACCCAAAGTCACTAGAGTAGATATAATCTAGGCTCCAAATGACCAGATGAGTCATTATACCAGGACATAACAGCCTTCTACATGGGAAGGCCCTGATGGACACTTACAGAGATAGTCATCATCCTGGGGCTCGCTGACCTCTTCATATGCAAGGCCCTTTCTCTCTCGCAGACTGTACATCTTCACTTCAACATTCTTTTTCCTGAGTTCTGGATTGGAGAGCAAAGGTGAGTTAAAGTTTGTGACTATGTTTCTTCAGAAAATCTAAAATTTGGGTCTGGAGAGATGGCTCAGCAGTTAAAAGCACATGCTGGTCTTGTAGAGAACACAGGTTTGGTTCCCAGCACCCACACAGTGGTCACAACTCCAGTTCTAGGTAATCAAACACTGTCTTCCAGTCTCTTCAGGCATCAGGCATGCAAATGACACATGCATACACATGGAGGAAGATACTCATACACATATAAAAATTAATTTTTAAAAAACTAAAATTTATTAGAAAATGTGAAATTTACTGCCATAAAATTATCTTATACCGTTCCATATACTCTGCTTCCCCTTTAACTTCCTGTTTAAAGAAGCTATGATTCTGCCTTCAACTGACTACAAATGCCTAATCCAATTTTAATTTCTAAGTTTTCAGGTTTAATTTCTACTTGCCCACATTTTCTACTCAAAAATGGTTCCTTCACACATGTTGATTCATTTAGAGAATATTTGTTGAGGGCATGCTGCAGATTAGGCATTTAGCAAAGCTTTTAGGCTTTCAGAAGCAGTTCAGCTGAGATCCATTTGGATGAGGACTCAGAGGTTTCCAGTTTGAAGAAACAGAATTGGCTGAGGAGTTGTCGAGGTGAGGTTAGCTGTGGCTTATTCTGCTTCTCTGATCTTTCAGAATTCACACCAATACCTGGTTCCTGAGTTTGTTTTTATTAATAAGATCATTTAAGATTCATCTTACACCCTGGTACCTCCAAGTGAATAACAGCCCAAGTATATGCCTTTAAAGTCAGTGTCCTGACACAGTACTTAATAGCATGCCCACTACTTGCCACAGCTTAGACAAGGCCAAGCTCAGAACTATCTGAAGTTCGCTACACAGACCATTCTAGACCATTCTCATCAACCTTCCTAGGTAACCTAGAAGGATTAAAGTTCCCAAATTATTTACTCTTACTTGGTTTTTGTTCAGAGTGCTGTCCAGAGGCATTTCCTTCTCCAGGAGAGGACACTGGTTTCTGGGGGTGTTCTGAGCCACTTGTATTCAGCAAATTTTCTATTCCAGACACTTCTTTCACATTAGATTCATTATTTAATGGCATTCTAGGTGCTCCCTTTAATTAGAGGCACATATTTAAAACACAACAGGCATTTTTATAGTTCTTTACGGCTTTCCACACATTTTCACATGAGACTTTAGTTAATGTGTGAAAAATCTTGGGACATGTGTGAACTATCTGAATAAGAAAGAGAAAAGGAAAAACCTAAATGGGCTGAGAATCTAGGGCAAGAGGCCATATCCTAGGCTCTCTCCCTTCTGGCTTTTTTTAGGCTGGAGGGAGGGATATTTGGGAAGACTAGCTGGAAAGTCAACAAAGTTTTTGAATGAAAACAGTAAGGCTTACAGAGAGAAATAAGGCATATCTATAAAGTAGGAGATATTTGATGAGATAAGAAATGTAGAAAACAAAGTCAAGACAAAACACACCTGTAAAAGGCAGTGACAGCAGAACAGTAACTTTGGGAAGAGAATGAAGAGATGGTTGGCAGAAATGTACCTATACAACTAACTAAGCAATGCTAAAATTGCAAATTGGCAAGTTGGAAATAGTTGACTCCAGAATTAGGTTGTTTGTTTGAGAAAGGGTCTCATTATTTAGGCTGGCCTCAAGTTCACAGGACTCTCCTCAAGTCCTCCTACCTCAACCTCTCAAGTGCTTGAATTACAGATCTGAGTCATCATGCTTAGGTTGACTCTCTGGAATTAGACTAACTAGTTCTTGTATTAATTTTGCCAGAAAATTCACTAATTTTCTCATTCATAAATGTGTATACATGCTAACTGTTCATTTTTAAAGATTTATTTTCATTTTTATTTGTGTGTGTGTGTATACACGCATGTGCACGCACATGACACATGTTCACAGGTTCTGTCAGGGTCAGACAAGGGCATTCAAATCTCGGAGTTAGAATTAAAGGCAGCTTTGAACTTCACAACTAGAAACCAAACTCAGGACCTCTGGAAGAATAAGAAGTGCTATCAACCAGTGAACCCTATCTCCAACCTCCATACATGCTAATTCTTTTTGTGATACTGAATATAACATGTGCAACTGAATTAATGTGAGATAGTCTCTCCCACATATGACATTTAAATGGAATAATGTATGCCTATAAGGAAGTCTTATATCATTTTCTTTTCCTCATTCCAAGACTCACTATATCACTGTGTACCCATGGCTGACTTGGAAATCCTTACATAGATTAGGTTGGCCTCAAACTCAGAGTATTCCTTCTGACACTGCTTCCCACATGATTACGAGCATGCACCACCATGCTTGATTAAGTCATTTTCTTATTTATGGATTCCTTGCTATCAAACTTGAATCTTCTTAGGGCTGAGGGCTGCTCTTTCCTATAAGAATGAGTCTCTATGAGGGGAGGATCATATCTCCTTTATCTGTGCCATCCAAAGTAAAATCCTCTTCATATTTGTAAACTATCCTTAGAGCATATTAGTGTATTTCTCACTTGACATAGCAGAAAAAAATTGAGGTAGAAACACTCAAGTGAGTGATGTAAAATGGCTAATGCTATGACTTTACAATATAATAAGAGCTTATACATGCTTTAGAGAAAGAATTTTGGAATTGACTGCACCACTGCTTGCTATGATCTTAGGCATTATTACTGGACATTTCAATTCCTTATCTATAAAGTGGTTATAATTTACTACCTGTCTCATAGTGTTTATTAATATAAAATGCTTATGATCTGAAATATTGTGAAAATAAAACAAGTCCAGTTACTATTGTTGATGGTCTCATTAATTCAAATGATGATGAGGATGAGAGAAGATGCAGAAGAGACTGGGAAGGCAGTGTTCCCAGGGTGTTCTATGCCTTCTTCTTCCCTTATCTGTGCTTAGAGGCATAGGAAAGTTTTCATGTCTGTAGGATTTGGAAAGGACTTACCTTCTGTTGTTTAGTGTGCTTCACTCGGAAAGGCACCCAAGAAGGACTACCTGAAAAGTGATGAGAAATCAGTGTTTTGGTTGGTACATATTTTTACATGTGGGATTCTCAGCAAGAACAGAGAATTCTGAATAACTGAGTGAAGACTTCAAGGATGACCTAAGGGTGATATGGAAATTGTTTCTGAAATTTATCAACCCTATCTTTCTACTGGGGGCATTGCTGATTTTAAGTTTATTCAAAAACAGACAAAACTCGGCCGGGCGGTGGTGGCGCACACCTTTAATCCCAGCACTCGGGAGGCAGAGCCAGGCGGATCTCTGTGAGTTCGAGGCCAGCCTGGGCTACCAAGTGAGCTCCAGGAAAGGCGCGAAGCTACACAGAGAAACCTTGTCTCGAAAAACCAAAGGAAAAAAAAAAAAAAACCAGACAAAACTCATCTTCTCTTTATCTTGTGTTCGTAAGATATCTATTGCATATATTTTCAAGTAAATAAGTCAATCGACCTGTGATGAGGGGAAAAAAAACCTGAATAAACCAAGAACAAGAAGAAATTATGTACACATAAAAAAATCATGCAGTAAAAGATCATTTTCAGTATCATTCTCAATCGTGAAAAGTTGGAAGTCTTTCCCCTAAGGTCACAACAGGCATGCAAGAATTCTCATTCTTGCTATTTTTCTACTTGACATAATACCAAAAGTCCTGGTTAGAATAAGTAGGCCAAAATAAGAAGTACAAGTCATCTTAACTTGGAAAGAAAGAAGTAATTTTATAAATTTTATACACAGAAATCCCTTAAGATTCCACTAAAAACTGCAGGACATAAAATAACCACTTAAAAAATCAGTTGTGTTTTTATACACCCACAGTAAACAATCCAGGAAGGAAAAAAATTTTAAAGTACATCTACAAAGATTATAGGAATAAAATATTTAGTAGTAAAGTTATCTAAGGATTTAAAAGATTTGGACACCAAAAAATGACAAAATATTACTAAAAGAAACTGAAGACTCAAAGAAACAGGAAAAATAGCCTGTGTTCATGGCTTATACAACAATATTATAAAAGTTTATATTATCTCAAATGACCCACAGATAAAATGTATTCACTATCAAAATGCCAATGCCATATTTTGATGAATTAAAAAAATATCAAAATTAATACAGGATCTTAAGGGAATCAGAACAACCCAGTGAATCCCGAAAAAGAACAAACTTAAGATATATTAACATGGATTAAAGAACTATACTTAAGGCATAATACTGTCTATAAAACCATTAGAAGAAAATGACAAAATCTTCATAACATTGGAAACATAATTGATTTCTTGGATATAATACCAAAAACAGAGAAGTAAGATCACATTAATCTCTGATTCCCTTAAGAAATATAAAGCATGAAAATGTAACCAATGAATGGAAGAAAGTATCTGCAAAGCATATATGTAATAAGGGGTTAATTTCTAGAATACAAAAAGGACTCCTTCAACTCAGTAACCATAACATCAACACAAAATAACTCAAAAATAGGTGATTAGACTTCAGCTTGTTTTCCCCAAAATCAATTATTTTTGTATTTAAGTTCTATTTCCTAATATCATATTGGAGACAGAACCTTTGGAAGTTCATTATGACAAGGTGACACCGGCAAGTATGGCCCCATAATGAAATTAGTTCTTTCATAGATAGAGAGAGGTTCTTCTCACTTCTATCTGCTCCCCTCTACCAACCATGAACACAGAGTTCATGTGAATACACTATGGAGATCTCTTGCACACAAAGAAGAAAGCCATTGTTGAAGCCTGACCAGGGTAGCACCCTCATTTTGGATTTCTAGCCTCCAGAACTGTAAGAAATATATTTCTGCTTAAAAACTTAGTGCATGATATTTTGTTATGACTAATTATTAGCAAAGGACTTGAACATACATTTCTACAAATATATAAGTGGCCAATAACCATAGAGAAAGGTGATCAACACAATTAATTATTGGAGAAATGAAAATTAAAATCCCAGTGACATATCTATATTCTTTAGGATGCCTACTTATTTAAAAAAAAAAAAACTCGCAAGAAGTAATGGCAAGGACAAGAACAAATAGGAATGCTTGATCACCTTTGGTGGGAATATAAAATGGTGCAACTATCAGAAATAGTGAGTCCCTACAAAATTAAAATAGAATTATTTTATGATTCGATCTGACTTCTTTATGTACATATAAAAAGTGAAGCTGGGTGGTGGCACACTCCTTTAATCCCAGCACTCGGGAGGCAGAGGCAGTCAGATCTCTCTGAGTTTGAGGCCAGCCTGGGCTACAGAGTGAGTTACAGAAAAAGTGCAAAGCTACACAGAGAAACCCTGTCTCGGAAAAAAAAAAAAAAGTGAAAACAAGCTCTTGAAGAGACATTTTCACATCCATGGTCATATTAGCATTATTCTTAACGAGCAAGAAGTAGACTAGACACTAGGTAAGGTGCTTATGCTAACTGTTCTGGGTTTGACATTTCTTGTTTATGCCAGATTTGTATATATTTCATACTTGTTGTATATATAAATAGTATACAATTTTCAGATATTTTAAAATGTACAGGAATAACTTCTTACTGTATATTGCTTTGTTTTTTTTTTTTTTCCTGACCTTTGAGGCTTGATGGGGGAAAAAAACCCAGTTTTCAGAAGTTAATTCTAAGACATTTCTGAAACCTAAATCTGGCCTGGTTTCAAATGGGTACTTCTAAATCTTCCTGACCTCTCACCTTACTTCTAGATTCTCCCAGCTGTAAGGATTTGGTCCTTAATTACGTCATCATCCTTCGACATCTTCCCAGCTTAAAAAGCTGGTGGGCCTTCTGTGCGCTCTCTGTCTCCTCTCCTTTCCACTCCTTCCTCCCATCGGCCCCCCCTCTCCCCCCCCCCCAATAAAGCTCTAAAAAGGTAACCATGGCTATGATTCTTTTAATCAGCATGCTCCTCCACCCACACAACCAGAGGGGCAGCGCCGTAGCATAACCAACACTAGCCCCTCACCTTGCTGCTTAGGAGTCCATTCTTCATCAGAATCCTCACTGTCATCCATCTGGGGCTTGATTCGTTGCCTTTGGTAACACATGAAAGCTGGCCTAGGGGCTCTGAGACCTGAAAGGAAGCAAAATATTCCTCTTAAAAAAGGAAGCAGATCTCGGTGGAACCTTATTCTTTAAAATTATGGCTGGGCGTTGGTGGCCCACGCCTTTAATCCCAGCACTCGGGAGGCAGAGTCAGGCGGATCTCTGTGAGTTCGAGGCCAGCCTGGACTACCAAGTGAGCTCCAGGAAAGGCGCAAAGCTACACAGAGAAACCCTGTCTCAAAAAAAAAAAAAAAAAAAAAAAAAAAAAAAAGGAAGCAGGCCCTAGAGGAAGGAAAAAAAGAAAAGTATCACAAAGCCAGGTGGGTTCTGGGAGAGGAGATGGGATCTTAGTATGGCCAGTGTTGTGCTGGCATTCAGCCCTGGATACACACACACAGTTTCCTCTAAACTTGTCTCCATGGAAATTGGAGACTTGGTTTTTGCCTAGGCTGATCTGACGCAAAACTTCTTGTTACCTATAGAAATCAGCATTTTATAGTTCCTTTTCACGTTCCTATAGCGAATTTTCTCCCACTCTCCCATCTCTGCCCATTCTTCTTTGGAGAAGTACATGGAAATATCTTTGAACTCATCTTTGACCTGGAGGAAAAAAAAATAAGAACAAAAACCAGAATGTGCAGAGCAGAGCATGGGACCCTGGGGTGCTCTCAGTGATGAAGATTTTTTTTCCCATTCCCAGAAGCCTCTTTAAGTAAACACTGGATGTTCCTGCTAATAAGGCAGTTGATAATGAGCCTTTCCTCTCTCACAAAGCAGGACCCATCCTGTCATTGGAAAACCAATATGGTAGTGTAGGGCAGGAGTCTGTGGTCCCCAAAGCCATCCGTTTGCCTCTGTACACCCTATGATTCTCCTGACTCTAGGACAACCTTTTTGTACCTTGGGCTTCCACTCAAGTCTCCCTGCATCTCCCTCTGGACTATTCTCTTCCAGCTTGTTGGTGCTCATGGTGCAGGACATTTCCCTGGGGAGGTCCAGGTTGCTATGGTCCTATGGAGGGAGAAGTAACTAAGACTCACAGGCGAGCAGGGAGGTCCACCAACACAAGGGAAGGAACTGGAGTCTGGGAATCCATGCAACCAACACAGCTGTTTTTTCAGCCGCTGTGGTCTAGAGCGCTGGTGAAGGCGCAGTGGTTCGGGACTGAGCTCTAGGTGGCTGGCCTGCAACCGGGTTAGGGCCTGTGTTAGCAAGTGGAGGAGGATTCTTCCCGCCGCACGGGGTTCCAGCCCCGCCCCTGCCACCTGTCATCTGGAGCAAGGAGTCAGGGCAGAGCACTTGGACCTCTGACTGACCGTGTTGGGTTTGGAGAGATGTTTTCATGTTAATGAATTCAGGGATCCTGGAGACAGGGGATTGGAGTCCCTCTAATGAAGATTTGAGGACCCTCTGGCTGAGATTTTTAATTTAGCGTACCTCAGGTTAAGGACTGGGGTTCGTCCGGTTGAGGGAATTGGGATTTGTAGGTGGGAGGAGTCTCTCAGGCTATGAGCATTTGGGGTTCTTCAAGGTCTGGGGACTTTCAGACTGAGGAGATCTGACATGCTTGTGCCAAGAAGATTTGGGGTTTGTCATGTTGTAGGTATCTAGAGTCCCGCTGGATGAGAGCATTTAGGACCTTGGAAGCTGATTTTTAAGGAGTGACAGGTCATCGGTACTAAGGGTTTTGGGGTCTCTGGGGCTTAGGAGAGTCTCTACACCGGGAGTCCAGGTTTTCAGTCTGGAAACTTGGTCTCTCTGTGGCGAGCTACCCAGGTTCCTCAGGCAGAGGATGGGTTGGTTCCACGCAGGTGCATTTGGGGTTCCCGAGTGTGTGTGCGTGTGCGTGTGCGTGAGAGAGAGAGAGAGAGAGAGAGAGAGAAGCTGAGGGG
>CABHPH010090037.1:0-29005 GCA_902168325.1 Peromyscus nudipes
TTTTTTTTTTTTTTTTTTGTATATGTCTTGAGACAGGCTTTGAGATTGTAGAGCTTTGGCCCATTTCCTGTTCTCTCTTTCTGGTTCCTTTGTATGGATAAAATATGATCTCTCTGCTTCCTTCCTGCCAGGCCAGGCTCACATTCCTGCCACCATGTCTTTCCTACCATGATGAACAGTATCCGCTCAGGAACTGTAATCTATCATAAGTCCCTTTCTCCTCTAAGTTGCTTTTGATCATGGCATTTCATTGCAATGGCAGGAAGGTATCGAATAATACCTTGTACTGTACTTTTGAAAATACAATAACTTTTTGGAAAAAAAATGCTTTCTTCTTTTCTTTATTCTTTTCAACTCATTTTTTCCCTGTAGTCTTTACAATGAATCCTTAATGATCAATCAGCTTTTCTGCCTTGAAGAATTACATCAGCATTGCTTTCTGACCATTTAATCAGCATCTATATGAGTTCCTAACACTCTTCGCATCAACTGAGCTTTCCTATAGTACCCTCTTAGATTTCCTTGAAAGTGATCTTCCACTTTTTTATTTTCTTTATCTTTCAATTCTATTATCAGATATTGAACAGCTCTTCCAGAAAATAGAGTTTATTTTCTATTTGCGACATTGCTGTCTTGCTTTTGTTTTACATTAGATTAGTGCCTGTTACAAACCCTGTTAAAATAGAGTAGCAGCTACACAGCAGTGCCTTGAAGGAATTTCTTGACAATTCGATTTTTTTTTATTATCTCTCAAAGTTGAAAGACCGAGTTTTCAAATACACCTATATTTGACATCTATGCTGGGTATACAGCATAGAATTGCCACATACAGCATTTAGCTATGAGGCTTTGTGTAAAGCAGTGATGCCCATTCAATACCAAGCAGCATTGGCATCTATGATCTATAAATACACTATATTTGAGGATCCCAGACTCAATCTAAAACAAAGAGCTTAATAAGTGAAGTACATTGTGTCTTCCTAGATTATATCCAGTAAATTATTTCATAAACCTGTTCATTAGTTGAGTTCCTCATAGAAAGAGAAAAACAAGCAGTGGATTACAAAGTTCTGACAAAAGGCTTGGTTCCTTGAGCTTACAATTCAGAAGTGATCAGGTCCTATACGGTGTCTATGTTTGAAAATTACAACAAAAATAATTAGATTTGGATGAAGAATCCTGACGCTCTTTTCTGCAATGTATCCTGGATAATAACAAAGAAATAGATATTGTGTTGTATGCATTTGGGTGTGTGAGTGTGAATGGCCATGGAAGCTAGAATAGGACTCTAGGTGTCTTCATTTATTTTTCCCTTTTACTACCTTGAAAAAAGGTCTGTCACTGGGCTGGAAAGTAATCATGTTGAGTAGGCTGTTTGGTCAGTGAAGTCTTGGGATCCACCTTTGTCTTTCTACTAATGTAAACCATGCTCAAATTTTCAAAAAATATTTATTTTACTGTAAATCGTATGTATGTGGGTGATAATGTGATATTGGGTGCAAGAGCCCATGGAAACAGAAGAGGCTACCTAATCCCCTGAAGCTGGAGTTGCAAGTGGTAGTCAGCCACCCAACATGTGGCTTACAAACTTAGGTCCCCTGCAAGAACAGCAGATGATTGTTCATAAATGCTCATACCTGCAGAGCCATATCTTCAGTCCCCATGCCCAGCTTTTCATGTAAGTGTTGAAGATTTGAACTTGAGTCCTCATGCTTGCAAGACAAGCAACCTTACTCACTCTACCATCTCCACAGGCCCTAAGGTTATATATCTTTTAATTAACACATAGGTATTGGAGCTGGATATTGCCAAAGGCAACCTAACACCTAGTCCATAGCAAGTCTTAGTAAATGTTGATTAAAACTTAGTTATGGGAGACAAACATCAACCCTTATAATTTTAGTATCTCCACTGGATCTAAGAACTAGATGGATATGTGGTGACAGAAGAACTGGATAAAGTGTGTAAATCCATTCACATGCATTTTGTAGCACAATTACCCCCATAATGCAATGAAGGCCCCAAGTCAAAACATTATATACTACTTTGGACAAAGAGTTGTAAAATGTGCTTATGTGGAGAGGTACATGGGCATGGACTGGGCTCTTTGTTTACAAAGAGAAGTAAATAAGATGAGTGTTGATGCAACAAGGTTTTTTTCATTCCCCATCTTTGTTAACAAGAGCACATCTTTCTTCCTAGTACATGGAAGGTATCAGTTGTTTGTGACATTGATTTTTGTCATTCAAGACATAACACAAAGCTCAGCGTGACCTTGTATCTCTGCTGCTTGTCAAATGCCTTTAACTTAACTAACCAACCTGTCACAAGAGGAGAGGTCAGATAGAATTATCTTTAAATCCTTAATAATAATACATTAGGAATATGTCCTACTTGGAGGGAACTCTTGTTTCACTAATGTGCACAGACTGATTCTTGTTCCTATTGCAGCTGTTGAAAAGAACATTTTGTTTCTGAATGTTAGTCTGTATTTTTATTCATAACTATATGTGTGTCAATAGCTATCAAATCTCTGATTCAATCTCAAAATATTTGAAACCGGTTTTTAAAAAGAGATGAGCACTGACCCGGAATTCAGATGTTTCAATCTTGGCTCTGCTAAGGCGAGATGTATTAATTGGATACATCATTTCATTTTGTTGTACTCAATTTTATGCCTAGTAAAATGAGTGATTTGAACAAAAAAAAATCTAAAGATATCATAGGATATTCTCTAATTCATATTGATTTCTAAAAATAACAACAATATGATATGTAAAGCATATTAAGAAAGCAAAGTATGCAAAAATACAAAGAATTCATTGGTGGATAAATAGAATTAAATTGTAAGATTTTAATACTTTCAAGAGATGGTGAAAAAACTATGGAAAATTAAGTACCTATGGTTATAGTTTGTATGCTAGTTATTGCTGAATGATATACTATGTTGCTAAAATTTCAATGAGGGAGATCAAAAAATTTAAAAAGTAATAAAAAGGAGTAAACAATGGACAACAAATCACCAAGGTTTTTATACCTACATATAATACCTGCATGAACATACATACACAGACACAGACAGACACACACCATTATGATTATCAAAGCTTTTTCAGTCTGGATAAAAAATAATAATAAACATGTGATACTGTCTTATTTACAAAAAACACACTTTAACTAATTAGAAGAAAAAGAAATTAAAAATAGGGGCCTGAAGACACGGCTCATTAACTAATAGCACTTTGCTCTTGTAGAAGACCTGAGTTCAGTTACCTGAACCCACAGCTTACAACCACCTATAACTCCAGCTCCAAGTGCTCTAACACCCTCTTCCAGAATCCACAGGCACCCACATTCATGTGTGCATACATATAAAGACATAAATACAAATATAAATCATTAAATAAATCCTTTAAAAGAAGCTGAAAAAAAGACAAAAGAGAAAAGAACATGAGTTATTCAATAAAAAGAAATAAATTTCAAGAAAAGAAATCTAAGCGAAATTAGGGCATTGCATAAAAATGAGAGTATTTATTTCAAAGGAAAATTCAACAACAACTCTGTATTTGTACATACCTAAACTCTCAGGACCAAAATATAAAAGAATAAAAGGAGAGAGAAAGCCATCTCCAGTGGTGGTGGTTTCCACACAGTCTCACTATCTCTGGCAGGATGGGCAGATCATAGAAACAAGGTCTATGCTGTGCTTCCTACAGCTGTAATTGTCACGTGCAGAACAAGATGAGATTCAGTATAGCTTTGGCACATTTAAATTGTCAGAAAGATTTATTAAGATCTACCATGTGCTAAAATAGAATAAAGTTAAAACTCTTTTCTCATTGAAATTAAATTAAAAATCAATTTATGAAATGATAGTCAAACCCAAAGACTTAGAACTTAAAGAACACCATCCCAATGTCCTTAGAGGTCAAATAACAAAGCATAATGTAGTTGATAAAATGCACTGGACTGAATGATAAAGGACCCAGGCCTTCAGGAGTGGTTTCTGTTAAGTAGGGTTCACTGGTAAAGAATATGCATAAGATGATAATCGACAATGCATTCAGATCTGTCTTCTATGTTTAGAAAAAGAGTTTAAAAAAACTGCAAAGTAAGAATAACCACAGCAACAGAAGGTCTAGAGAGGATTGACCCCTCTTCTAATTGTTCTCCCTGAATGAGAGAGTCTCTCAGAATACATTGGTGCCAGACAGCCCCAAATAGACTCTGGACCATGGCTTCTTGTAACTTTTACCCATGTGGGTATTTTCATGCTACATGGTGATCCCCTGAGGCAGTTCATAAGGAAATTTATGGCTATAGATGTATATCTTAATCAACCCTCCATGAAGTATGTACTTTTAAATCCTATAGAGTCACTTTTGAAGAAAGGGGAGCAAGAGTGTAAAAACCAGAGCAGCGGATTACTATAAGACAACAATATCCGAAGGACGCAGCAGGGAAGCTGTACGTGCGAAGTCAAAGCAGTTGTGATAACATGCACCAGACCTGTGCAGGCTCAAGCGGAATAAATCCCAGGATGGGGATGAGAGCTGGGTGAAGTCTCGCCCTAGATGAGGAACTATTGGCAATTTTTAGCTGCGGGGAGAGGAGAGGATAGATTTCTCTAGGAGTGTATCCCTACCATAGCTAGTAAAAGGACAGAAATCTGGGAATATTGTCCTTGATGGGGAAAAATGATGTTAAACTGGGTAGGTATGGAATAAAGGGTGGATCTGTCAAGAGTTGTGGAGGGAAGGTGAACATTATCAAAACATGTTCAAAGTTGTGGGTGTTTGAACAAGAATGGCCCTCACAGTCTCATATATTTGAATGCTTAGTGACCAGGGAGTGAAACTCTTTTAAAGGATTAGTAGGGTTAGGGGATGAGGCCTTATTGGAGAAAGTGTGTCAGTAGAGGTGGACTTTGAGATTTCAGAAGCCCACGCCAGACCCAGTCTCTTTCTCTCAGCCTGTGGATCAGGATGTAGCTCTCAGATACTGCTCCAGTGTCATGGGTGCCTGCCACCATGCTCCTTACCATGATAATAATGAACTAAACCTGTGAAACTGTAAGCAAACCCGCAAGTAAATGGTTTTTGTTGATTTTTTTTATAAGCGTTGCCATGGTCATAGTGTTTCTTCTCAATAACAGAACAGTGACTAAGACAAAAATTCTCAAGGAACTAATAAATTATATATAGGGATACATTTGAAAAATTAAAAAATGAAAAATTAAAGGATAAAACTTAAAAGTAATTAAATTTAATTTCCAATATAAGGTATAGCAAAAATTTGCTGATGATACCCCACATTTTGCATGCATGACAATGAGAAATCAACCTCAAACTGACCTAGAACTCTCTTCCTACTGGCTTGGTTTCATACTGCCAGAAGACACTATCCAGATTGCTAAGGGAGACTATACACCAATGGTCTGACTGAACTCTGGACCCTGGGTGCTACAATACAATACAGACATGCCAGACAAGGTGTGCCCCCAATGCAATGTGGAATAACTAACCACTTTCTGGCTAGAGGGAAATTCGTTTCTGGTACTACAATCCTGGTGAGAATCTTATGGCTGAGGTGGTCATGGGTCCTAGGGTAGACCCTTTATTGTCATTTTGCTAAATGATCATGCTGTAAAATTTCTGTCAGAGTATTTATATTCAAGATTTGAGCCCAAATCTTGAGCTGATTCAAACCTTGATTTGGAGTAGTTTCTTTTTGGAGTAGGCAGTCGTCAATAAAGAAATGCATCACTGGCCAAAATGCTATGAATAAGATACAGAGTGTTCAGCCTTAAATGGGATACCTTTATTAATCCCCTCTCTCCATCGCCAAGATTCAGGTAATGTCCTAGAAGAGGAGGTAAAATGAATGTAAGATCTGAGGATGGGAAGGGGTGTTAGGAAATTCTGTCTTCTAGACAAGATATTTATGCCTATCACACTCACAAACTCATGATAACTGTGTTTATCTGCACAAGATCAAGTCAGCCAAAATTCCCCAAATCCCAGGCCCCACAACTTACTAAGTAGTTATTGGCAGTTGATAGCTTCTGGAGGAGGAGAAATCATTCTGTTTGGAGGAAATGGCAACTATAGGCTTCCCATACTGGCCTCACACCCATGCAAATGGGCATCACTAACCAGACTTACGAATTAAAAAAGAAAGAGAGAGAGAGAGAGAGAGAGAGGAAGGAAGGAAGGAAGGAAGGAAGGAAGGAAGGAAGGAAGGAAGGAAGGAAGGAAGGAAGGAGGAAGGAAGGAAGGAAGGAAGGAAGGAAAGAAAGAAAGAAAGAAAGAAAGAAAGAAAGAAAGAAAGAAAGAAAGAAAGAAAGAAAGAAAGAAAGAAAAGAAAGAAAGGACATGAAGTTGGATGAAAGGTATACTTGGCAAATGGAGAGTTTTTTTGAGAAGAGAAATATGCCAGGGTAGATATAATCACATTCCATTGTACATGTATGATATTCTTAAAGAAATCTTTTAAAAGAAAATAAGACTGAGAAAGTAAAAAACTAAAAATGAAACCAAAGTAAAAAATCCATCACAGAAATTTAAGTCAAAGTTACAGACATGTCTAAAATAATGAGCAGACATAAAATAGTATGTTTGAAATATTTTCAAGTTAATCAGAAGGAAGAAAAACAAATGATTAAGAGATCACTATAAAATCATATCTTAAAATAACTCTTGCCAATGAATATTATAGTTTGAAAAAATGAAACATTATTTAGTAAAGAATATGTACCATAACTAACACAAGAAGAGAAAACATATGTTCAAATGATCTCCTATTAAAGAAATATAGAGTGTACAGCTCAGAAAATTATACTAAACCAGAAGAAATATAGGAAAATTCAAGCTTAGATGACTGTATTGGCAAAGAATTCTAAATAAAAGGGAAATGATGTAAATATCCAAATCCTTTTTCATTGACTGTGCTCCCAAAAAGGGAACACTGATAACATTTTTATAAAACTGCATTTTTTTTTTTTACTGACACCCAGTAAAAACATTGATAACAAAGGAAAATTACTGGCTGGTGTTTAGTAGTACAGGGACCCACATAAAGATGAAAGAATTGTCTCTACAAAGTTATCCAGTCTTCAACATGTGTACCTTGGTGCTCTTGTACCCACACACGCATCATACACAAGAATAAGAATAATAACTAACATGGATAGCTCAGAGACATAGAAAAAATGTAAATAAAACAATTCTTAATGATACTCTGCTATACTCATAGATTGATGCCTAACCCCATCGTCATCAGAAAGGCTTCCTCTGGCAGCTGAGGGGAGCAGATGCAGAGACCCACAGCCAAACATTAGCTAGAGAGAGTGAGCCCAAATTGTAGCTCTCCAATGGATTCCTCCTCAGAGCTCAGGGAACCCTGGGACAGGGGGAAGGAAGAATTGTAGGAGCTAACAGGATTGAGGATACTAGGAGAACATGGCCCACACAATGAACTAAGCAGGGCTCATAGGGTCTCACAGAGACTGAAGTGATAATCACAAAGCCTGCATGGGTCTTACTTAGGACCTCTGCATATATGTTATGGTTGTGTGGCTTGATGTTTTTGTTGGACTCCTAACAGTGGAAGTGGAGTTGTCTCTGATTCTTTTGCCTGCTCTTGGGACCCATTTCCTCCTATTAGATTGCCTCACCCAGCCATGATATGAGGGTTTGTGCCTGGTCTCGTTGTAACTTGTTATGCCGTGTTCAGCTGATGTCACTGGGAGGCCTTCTCTTTTCTGAAGGAAAACAGAGGAGGAGTGGATCTCGGGGAGAGAAGAGGTGGGAGGTGCTGGGAAGAATGGATGGAGGGGAATCTGCCGTGAACATATATTATATGAGAGGATAAGAAAAAAAAAGATATTAGAATGAACACAGACCCTGACATCCTAAACAAGATATTTAGCATTTGTGTGTGTGTGTGTGTGTGTGTGTGTGTGTGTGTGTGTGTGTGTAAAATATTATCAACATGTGAGGCTTATTCTAGGAATTATTATAAATTATGGGTCATTATTAAAGAGTCATAGTTCATCACATTAATAGATGGATACAATAAAGCCACATTATCATCTCAATAGATTCAAAAAAGCACTTATAAAAATCAACATCCATTTTTTATCGAACTGAAAAGATAAGGGAAATCCTACATGCTGAAGGATGTCATTGAACCCAGGATGATTCAGCCAAAGAAGCAGACTAATGGGAGACATATGCAGATGTATGTGAGATGTATTATAAGAAGCTCACTTAAATAATGGTGTGAGCCGGGCGGTGGTGGTGCACGCCTTTAATCCCAGCACTCGGGAGGCAGAGGCAGGCAGATCTCTGTGAGTTCGAGGCCAGCCTGGGCTACCAAGTGAGTTCCAGGAAAGGCGCAAAGCTACACAGAGAAACCCCTGTCTCGAAAAACCAAAAAAAAAAAAAAAAAATGGTGTGACTAGCTGGGAAGTTCAAAATCTCACTGGGAAATCTAAAAATCTCATTAGCAAGGACAGTCAAGGACAAGAGCTGAAATTCTAGTTCACACACAAAAATAATTGTATCCATAATGGGTACTGAGCTACTTCAAATAATTAAGAAAAGTTAATAAAATCTAGTGTAGATATTACACAGAAGTAAATATGCAAATAACCAATAAGCATGCTCAACTCCACTGGTCATCAGAGAAACGAATATTAAAACTACAATATTGTACACAACCTCCAGAGTATTAAAATTAAAAAAGGAAAAAAATGCCCAGTATGGGGGGAGAATTTGAAGGCAGAAAAGTCATCCTGCTGATTGTGAGGATCCTGGTCCATGCATTTAAGAAAATGACAGAATCTGAAGTAGCCAGATGGCTCAGCACATCAAAAAATTTGCTACGGAGGCTGTTGACCTGAGTTTGATTCCTAGGACTAACATGATGGAAAGAGAGAACTGATCCCTGCCAATTCTCCTCTGACCTTCACACAAATGCTGTGGTGATTACACTTGAGTGGTCATACAAGCAAACAAACAATTGTACTTTTTAAAAGGAAGACAATGACAGAACTCACTAAGAGATTAAGTCATGGGCCCTGTGATTCCTTATAATTCAGCAATTCTCCTCCTAGGCCATCATGCAGTGGAAATGCATTTGAACGGCAAAGGCATTCATATAATTTTTCAAACAATATCGTTGTTCAATAACATGAAGCTGTATCAGTTCAAAAGCTGATCAACGCAAATGTCTTCCCAACATATATTGTGATATAATCATTTAATTAAATGCTTCACAGGAATATGATAGAATGACTTTTTTTATGCATAAGCTGGTGAATTTCACAACTGATGTTAAGAAACAAGCTACACTTGGTATGCTTCTGTAAAGTTCAAGGACCAGTAAATATAATCTTGTACATACACTGGGGAGGAGTGGGAATAAGCAGGGCCTGGTACAAACAGGATTCAATAATGTTCACTCTTACACCAAATTCTGAATAGATAGCTGAGTATCCTCTGGTTTGATATGTTTCCAAAAGTCATTGCACTGTGCATTTTTCTTGTCTCTCACATTCCCTGTGTAATGATATAGCACGTGGGAGGCCTTGGCAGGTTTTGGACCAAGGACACTCCATGCGACCACAATGAATGGTGGAAAGTTACTCACACCCCAGACGCGAAGTCCACCTGGCAAGTTTATTTTGGGGTTTGAGGGGAGGGGAGAGAGAATGGAAGGAAGGAGGGGAGAGAGAGAGAGAGAGAGAGAGAGAGAGAGAGAAGTGGGAGGAATTTTTTCCTCTTAAGGGGGCTTTAATGTAAGATGACATCAGGACGCTGGGAGGATCTCCAAGAGGTGGGTCAGAATACTAACACTCTGTATTTAATTTTTAAATACTGTCCTTATAATGAGATCAGGAGATCTGACTAAGCAGTTTAGAATAGGGACCTGAAAAGCACCCAGAAACTTATTTGGTTCTGTCCAGGCCAGAGGCCAGGAATGCTGAAATGGAGCTGTGGTTCCTGTGTCCAGGCGTCTTATCTTTCTTCTCCATTCATACCACCTGGATGAGCATCACTTCCCAAAATCTGTTCATGTGAACTTGAATGAAACTGGACACCTGGTGGGTGGGCCACCTCACTGGCCAACTTTCACGCCTGTGCTTCACCCTAGTCTCTGGCACAAGTCCTATAAAAGGCCCCTAATTTTGTAGCTTGCTCCTTCTTCTGAGGAACCACTCTTAATTCACAGGAGCTCTGCTTGCTGTCTTTTCAGCTCTCACCTATAAACGTGTAATAAATTCTTTTTGAAAATTCATCTTTATGTAGTCTGTGACTTTGGTTCCTCAAATTGAGCAGGCAGAGGTCCCAGAAGCCTTTGGCTTGGAGTGGTTCTAAAGGCTGATGCGTCATCCAATACTGAGCTCTCACGCTATGCACAAAGGAGAAGAGAAGCCTCAGTTGCTCTTAAGAACCTCCTTTCCCCAATGATCATTTGCTTAATGATTTAGAACAATGTTTCTTTCTGATGGTAAGGTTCTGCTGCTGAAGACAACACCTATCTGTGTCATAGAATGTAGAGAAATCAAGCTGGTCCTCACCTGAAAGCTCCATCTATATTGTCTAGATTTCGGGTTGCTGCAAGGTTCTCTGCATGCTACCAGGGGAGAAAAGTCATCAGTAGTTTTACACATCTGTGAATACTAGGAGCTATAATAACTCCTGGTCTGGCCAGTTATACGAATTCCTGCAATATTGGCATAAATGTTAGGAGAGTAGCTAACTACATTCTGATTAAATGTAAAGCCAACCCCACAAGGTGAAACCTATGGTTGGTGCCATGATCTGAATTAAAACATTTTTGGCTGACTAGGTCACATGACCTCTGGTAAAATCTAGTACTATTATTCTGCTAAATGGACATTTGTCTTTATAACCATAGGTTAGTATAACTCTCAAACCTAAAGAAAACGTCTCACTTTCTTTTTGAAAGATGTGTGATGAATGTGGAGATTTACAACTGGCCAGAGTGCAAAAAATGAAAGACTGTGGAATACTCAGTTCTAAACAGGACATCTATATCACACCTCTTCCCCTCCAGGCTCAAGGATTGCCACAGAAAAGAGATCAGAAAGATTTTAAGAACCAGAGAGAGTAGATGTCTGTAACGAAACAGTATTTCCTGGATACGACCATGTAGTTGAACACAGGCTCTCACTGTGGCTAGCACTACATGAACAAGATCAAGCCAGTCAGAATCCCAAAGTCATCTGGGGAGGAGTTGATAGTTTCACCCCTATCTGAGGAGCTATTTGATGGCTGCTGGGGAAGGGAGCCTTTAATAATGAAAAAGCAAAGCCGGGCGTTGGTGGCACACGCCTTTAATCCCAGCACTCGGGAGGCAGAGGCAGGCGGATCTCTGTGAGTTCGAGGCCAGCCTGGGCTACCAAGTGAGCTCCAGGAAAGGCGCAAAGCTACGCAGAGAAACCCTGTCTCGAAAACTCAAAAAATAAAAAAATAAAAAAAAAATAATGAAAAAGCAAATGAGAAAGTGGTGGAGAGATAGGAAAGGAATTGGAGGAGAGAAAACGAGTTGTAGATTTGAGTCAAACACATTACATGCATGTCTGAATATGAGGTAAAACATTTTGTGTGTGCGTGTGTGTGTGTGTGTGTGTGTGTGTGTGTGTGTGTGTGTTTTTTTCCGAGACAGGGTTTCTCTGTGTAGCTTTGTGCCTTTCCTGGAACTCACTTTGTAGCCCAGGTTGGCCTTGAACTCCACCTGGCTCTGCCTCCCAAGTGCTGGGATTATGGGCGTGCACCACCACCACCACCACCACCACCACCACCACCACCACCACCACCACCACCACCACCACCACCTGGCATGGTAAAACATTTTTTTTGGTTTTTCGAGACAGGGTTTCTCTGTGTAGCTTTGTGCCTTTCCTGGAGCTCACTTGGTAGCCCAGGCTGGCCTCAAACTCACAGAGATCCGCCTGCCTCTGCCTCCCGAGTGCTGGGATTAAAGGCGTGCACCACCACCACCACCACCACCACCACCACCACCACCACCACCACCACCACCACCACCGCCTGGCTTGTTAAAACATTTTTTAAAACAACAAAGCTCCTTGGAGCCAAATGGTCTCTTGATCTTAGTTCTGAAATATGTGATATTTGGCAAAACACCTCTCTTCTTTTAGTTTTCCATAGGAAGACTGTGAAAAATAATACCACTTACAAATAGTTTATAGTGATGGAAAGATATGCACACATAAAACATTAAAAATGAGTAAACATGTACATTTGCATATTGTTTCTATATAATCATACACATCACATACTATGTGCATATTTATATTTTAGATGAACAGAGCCACATATATATCCATGGCATTTTCTCCTTTTTCTTCATCCTAATAACTCAAAATCTTATGTTCTATTACTTTATTTCACTCTTGGAGTTATGTACATAAAAATATGGCACTAAAATGTAGTTTATGGCAGCGCTATGAGGAACAGACAGCAATAATGCCCTTTATTTCCTTTTTCAAGCAGAACACTAAATTCTGTGTAACAGCCTAAAGGATAATGTTGTATCATTTTTAATTCATAGAACTGGAGGATTAAGCCATATCATCATTGTAAAATCCATCTTTATTGCTTCTAAACAATTGACTGGCTTGTTGTCCTGAGGCAAATCCAGATTCTGTTACCATATTAAGTATTATTTATGACTATTGTAGAAATTGTACCATTGAAATGATGTTAGGAGAAAATAAAACTCCAACATCAAGTTTCTGAAGAATGAATTGTTACCTGAACCTTGGGAACACAACAGGAAAAAGCAGGAACATGTAATCATGATCCTCCCTTCATTCTTGGAGACTGAATAATGGGCAGAAACACAATATAATTTGTATATTGACCACATAGTTCATTATGTTCTGACCAAGTCAGAACATTCTTTAAGGTGAAATGGAATGCTACTGATAATTTTGATGCTTCTATAGGCATACTAGAAGTTGAATCATTCTAGGTACATAAATTCTTTGAGTCTTTAATAACTTAGTCATTAAAGGGTGCTGAAGGTGGCATGCTGTGTATCGCCAGTAGTGATGGGTAAAATCTTTATCTAAAATCTAAATGCAGCTGAAACTCAAAGGCAAAGCATAGCATGGATGTGTTCCTTAAAAGCTGAACATCCTCTTGATTCATATATCTTCCAACTTCAAATTACATCTGAGTTTATGCAGCAATTATTTATTTCTGAATTTAATCATTTAATTTATGTGTATGTGTGTTTGTATGTATGTGCAACAGCTTAATGTAGTTGCCTGCAGAGGCCAGAAGAGGGTGTTAGATTCCTTAGAACTAGACTTACAGGTTGTTGTAAGCTGCTTGATCTGGGTGGTGGAACTGAACCTCAGTTCTCTACAAGAGCCTTTTCTCCAACCTTGTGTTACATTTCAATGAAGCTGTAAATCTATTTGGTTTCAGAAATATCAAATGGAATTGTGAAGAGTTTTGGATTAATCCTGTTGGCAGAAGAAATCTCAAAGCAGCCTAGTATAGACTCTGTCCTGTGTTACAAAGTATTCATGCTGATAAAGATTTATAATGAAAAGGAACAAGCTGAGCAGAGTAAAATATAGAATGTAAATTTTGAGGAGAAAAAGAGCACCAGGAAGTGGAATGCAGCTAAGTCCTGTGTTCAAGTAGATAAATGTATTAAAAAATGGAATAAAGGGAATGGTGACCTCAGGGCGAGATTCCACTCAGTTACATTTCCAACTTGTGGAAATTAACTAAAGAAAAGCTTAGAACTGGGTGTGGTGGGGCACACCTTTAATCCCAGCACTGAGAAGTCAGAGGCAGGTGGATCTCTGAGTTTGAGGCCAGCCTGGTCTACAGGGCAAGTTTCAGGACAGCCAAGCTTAGACAGTGAAGGATAGAAAGCTGGTGAAGATGTAATTGAATGAAAGTGCCATGTTCCAGCCCCAGGAAGCAACACAACTTGGCAGCTTTTGTCATGTGATTCTGCATTTAGAGTTACGGATAGAAGAGAAGTTATGGAATAAACCACTTAAGTGAGTCATGTGTCAGCAGTGTCCCTGAATGGAGGCCTAGTAGAGAGGCCATTGGGTGAATCTGTGAAGTTGAAGCCTAGATTGCCTTGGAGAATCCAAGATGTTAGAGATGCCAGAGTCATGGGATACCTGCTGGGGAGAGCTGCTAACAGGGAGTGGAAAAAGCCCAAAAGAAAGAAGTGTGTTGCTGTCAACAGGCTGAATGAGTTGGAGATCTGAAGAGCATTTTGACATCAGACATGAAGATGCAGAGTTTGGAGTTTGCCTAGCTGGCTTTCTGTCTTGCTTTGGTTTAGTATTTGCTCACTATGCCCCCTTCCTTATGTTTTGGAATGGTAATGTAAATCCTTTGCCATTATATGATGGAAGTATGTGATCGGTTTTTTGATTTTGATTTTATAGGAGATTACATTAAGAGATTTCATGAATTTCAGAAGAGACTTTGAACTTTGGACTTCTAAACCATTGTTGATACTATTATAGATCATGGGGACTTTTGAAATTGGACTAAATGTGTTTTGCATTATCATATTGTTGCAAGCTTATGGGGGCCAGGGAATGGAATGTAGTCCCCCATATTCTCATAGGGAGTGGCACTTTTAGGACCTGTGGCTTTGGTGGAGTGGATATGGCTTTGTTGAAGGGAGTATGTCACTGTGGGGGCAGGCTTTGAGGTTTTCTATGTTCAGGATACCTTCCAGTGTCTCAGCTGACTGATTTCCTGATGCCTGCAAGACATAGGGCTCACAGCTCCTCTAGCAACACATCTGTCTGCATGCTACCATGCTCCCCCCCATGATGATAATGGACTGAGCCTCTGAAATTGCAAGTGAGCCCCCTCAATGAAATGTTTTCCTTATTAGAGTTGCCATGGTCATGGTGTCTCTTCTCAACAATGAAAACCATAATTAAGACAGTATCTGAGGCCCATGCTGCCACCAGGGCCATACCACTCTGGATAGCTTGTGCTGCCACCAGGGCATGACAACATCCAGGCCCAAGTTGCTGCTGAGGGACATGTCTTGGTCTGTGGTCCCACTGAAGCTGGGTCTGTCATAATGTCCATGGCCAATGTTAGCACAGGGGCCATTGGAATCATTCTATGAAGAGCCAGCCCTGCCCTTCACTAGCCCGGGGATAACTGTCCCTGCCCCTGGCTAGATACTGCAGCAGGAGAGCTGGACCCACCCCTCAGGGGAGAACTGGTTCCTGAACTCAGAGGATGGCCCCACCCCCTACTACAGGCCTGCACCTCACCTGGGCAGCACACTAGTGATCAGGGATGCAGGTGAGCCATTTCTCAGGGTATGAAAGCAGGAGAGCTGACACTAGCCCCACTCCTTGTCTGCTGTGCAGTGGCATGGGTGAGGGAAGGATGCCCTCCACTCTCTGCCCCTAACTACCTTCAGCAGGGGAGAGAGATGACCCTGGGGTTAGGAGAGTGAGAGAACTAACCCTGCACCTCACTGGCCGCAGCACATGGTTGAGCAGGCCCTGTACCCTGCCTGCGCAGCACATTAGAGCTAAGGTTGTTGTTAGGGGCACAGGTGAGCTGGCTCTGAAGGCATGAGAGCAAGCAAGCCCAGATTTAATCGAGACAGTAACAGCATTTTTGCATTTTACCAAATGTTTTCACAATCACCAATTTTTTTTTATAAAAAAATATTTCTCAGGATGGATGTTCAGTAAAAATTTTAATTGATACTTTTGACATTTGTCATCTATTAAATATGATGCCAAAGCTGTGCTGAGTTTCCATTTCGATGTCACCACCTCCACCGCCACCCATCTAAAATACAAGTTTGATAGGTTGGTTTATTAGCTTGAACCACGTTTGCATGGAAGACGTAGAGAAGAAGCCATTCAGACCTCCACTTCCCCAGTGGAATGGCAAGCCAGCAGCAGTGACTGGTAGACAGTTTACATCTCAAGAACTTTGCAAAGCATCAGCGGCTCAACACCGACTCTGTCTGCTGCTCTGTTGACCAGGGTGTTTTATACACAACTTCACAGCTCATTCCAGATAGTTTGGAGTTCATTACTCATCACGGATAAACACGTTCATCATTTTGGGAGACCTTGCAAGAGCTTCTTTCTATTTATTGTCTTATTTAATTAGCTCAGACCAATTTTCTCAGATGGAAGTACTCTGTGAGTGTGTGTGTGTGTGTGTGTGTGTGTGTGTGTGTGTGTGTGTGTGTAAAAGACAGAGGGTGCGGGTAAATGGAGAGACTCACCATATAACCCTGAGTACCATGAAATTCACAGTGTAGTCCAGACTGGCCTCAAACTCACAGAGATTTGCCTCTGTCTGTTTCTGAGTACTGAGGTTAAAGGCCTGGGTCACCATGCCTAGCAAATATTTGATATATTTTATTTTTAATTGTGTGTACTTGTGTGTGTGTGTGGTTTTTTTTTTTTGGTTTTTTTTTGGGTTTTTTTTTTTGGGTTTTTTTGGTTTTTCGAGACAGGGTTTCTCTGTGTAGCTTTGTGCCTTTCCTGGAGCTCACTTGGTAGCCCAGGCTGGCCTCGAACTCACAGAGATCCACCTGCCTCTGCCTCCCGAGTGCTGGGATTAAAGGCGTGCGCCACCAACGCCCGGCACTTGTGTGTGTTTTATATTTTTTATATTTTATATAGATAAGTATAAAATGAAGCTTCTGAACCAAGTGAGAATATGTTAGGGTAAGCTAGTAAAAAATATCTATATCTAACCACCCTTGAAATTGGTTAAGTGTGACTATATATGTAATAATAAATATGAAGTTCTCAAAGCCCTCTCTCTCTCTCTCTCCCTACACAAGCACACATTTTTTATTTATTTATTTATTGTGTTGTTCAATTACATACATATGCATGTGGCTGCACATATGTCATGGCAAATATGCAGAGCTCAGACACTAGCCTGTGGGAGTCTGTTCTTTCCTTCTACCACATGGGTTCCTGTAAATAAAACTCAGATCACCAGGCTGAGCCTTCTCATTAGCTCTATATTCTTATATTATGGAACAAAATCATAAGCGCTTTAGCATGTAAGTGCTCTATTCACACTACATTTAAGGTTATCTTCTATATTTGCTATATTATGCTCTTGAGATTAACTATATGTGCTTCTGTTCTAGTCCTAATAAATGTTGATTTTTGTGGTAGATAATAACTAAACATATGAATACATTCTACTTATCCTGTGACCAATTATATTCTATTTTTACTGTGACTAAAAGTAACATAATTAACAGCAACATTATATCTACAATTGTGTTTAGTGTAACAAAATACAATCCAGGCTCAGTTTTGAAAATTAATACTTGAAATCTAAACCATTTATGTATGACTTTTCCAAATATTGAAGATCACCTTTAAATATTCATTGGTTTTGGCAATAAAATTATAGAGAAGGCCAAAATTAATGCACTAAAGACTCTTTAATATGAATGTTCTAACTGTCACAATTTTAAACCAATGGACACTATAGCTCCACTTGCTTTATTAGTCTTCCAGTTACAATCTTCTTTCCGAGGGAACTTTTTGGGGAGAGGAAGAGGACCAGTGGGGGGAAGTCAAGGTAGGGAAATGAGGGATAGATATGAGCAGGGTACATGATGTATGGATGGCAATGTCATAATCAAGCCCGCATTTTTATATAATGAATGCGTATTAATAAAGAGCTGAATAATAGGGTGGGTTGAGGGGGGAAGGCTGGGGAGTAGGAAGAGGGAGGAAAGGGGAATACGTGGTAGATATGTAAAATGAATAGAAAATCTCTTAATAAAAAAGGCGAAAAAGGAGTTGAATAATAGCTTAAAACAAATGTATAAAATCTCTCCAGTATTTTATCATACGTAATTATGTAGAATACTCTTGGGATCTGTTCTTTGTCGCTCTTTTATATTTAATTAGCATGTTGCTATTGTTTAGTTTTCGTTTTTGTTTTTGAGACAGAGCCTGACGTACCCCTGACTATCTTCCAGTATGCTGTGTAGCTTGGAACTCCTGATCTTCCTGTCTCTGCCTCTCAAGTTCTGGGATTAAAGGCTTGGTTTATTTTCAGTCTGTCCTTTTTGAATATTTTCACCAATTTAGGGTACCAGAGGCCGTTAAAGAATCACATAGATATCCCTATGGTTGGATGGCTAGAGTACACTATATCTGGACTCTAAGTCTAATTATCTTTCAGATGCAGAAACCAACCAATCTAGTCCTACGCTTCCTATATTGTCCCTTTTGCTGTGGGCCAACGACCTCCTTTGACTTTCCTTCCATTATATGGAATATCATAAGGAATTGAACTTACTCTAAAATACAGCAGTCAGAGCAGTGGAGATAGATGAGGTGGTAAGGGCACTTGCTGCATACACATGAGAACCTACATTCAAAATCTCAGAATCTACATAGAAAGTCAGGCATGGCTGCTGTAATCCCAGAACTGCAATCCCAGAACTGTGAGACACAGAGACGGGAGGACTGGGGAAACTGACTGGCCACCAGTCCTAGCCTGGGATTCAATGAGAGATTCAGTCTCAAGTGAATAAGATGGAGAGTGATAGGCCATTTGATGTCCTCCTCTGGCTTCCACATGCACACACGGGGGCGGGAGGGGGGCACATATCTGTACACACATGTACAAATGCACCACACACATTAATAAAAACCAGTAGTGTGGTGAAGAAGGAAGTGTGTCCCTGTAGGCCAGATTTTAGTTGTACCTCCATGACTGATACTCTTCAATATAAAATATACTAGCATAGTAAAAATATCTATGTAGTATATAGGTCATATAGAGATTATCTAATTGAATTACTGTAAACTGTATTTTACATGCAAGATACATTTTTATCATAGTTTTCAGTCAGAAATTTATCCAAGAAGTACCCAAGGCTAGGTCCAGTGTTCACACCTATAATCCTAGCACTCAGGAGGCAGAAGCTGGGGGATTGCTACTACTTCAAAGCCAGCTTTGACAAGACAGTAAGTTAGAGGCCAGCCTGGGTTATATAGTGAGACCTTGTCTCAAAACAAACAATCATAAGCATGCAGGTTACCTTCCAGATGTCAGAGGAAATCTAGTGAGGTAATTAGAGAAACAAAGATGTGTAGCAAACACTGACAGAAATAGAAAAAACCAGTTCAGACAGTTCCACTCAATGATGATAAAGCTCTCTGAGTTAACCAAATTAATTTTTTCACAACTTGCAAAAGATGTACTGGTTCACTGCACTTGCCTATCTGAAATGGGGTGGGGTGGCGTGGGGTGAGCAGGGACATTGACAGGAGCAGCCAGAGAAACAGCCTACATGACTGACTGCTCAATTTTCACTAGACAGACATAAAAGTGAGAACTTGCTTAACATACTTGAAACTGTTTTACAGAGAGAAAAAAATATATACAGAAGTGTATGGAAAGAATTGGCCTGGGCCCATATAATCCTAGCAGATAACCCATTTCTATGAGAAATGAAGGTCCAAACAGAATTATGGGACTATTTTTCTAACATTATAAGCTATTATTCATTCAACTTTCAATTTTAGTGACACTCAAATGGACTGATCTTTGTAATATTTTCTGCTTTAAGATTTATGATTTCATTTTTACTAAGATTAAAAAAGATATTTTATATATTAATTACACAGTGTTATATATTATAAGTAGTTATTAATAAATATTTCCCAATGAAAGCTTTTATTCAGTATTTTAATTTTCTGTTAACTATTGTTTTAATAAAGGAAGACATGAGGAATGCTAAAATTAGTTTTACCCATGAAGGAATCTACTTAGAATGACTGAGCAGAGAATGAAGCTAACAACAACATATGCCGTGTATCCAGGTGTGTACAGGGCATGAAAGTATGTAGAAGAACTGAAGATGATCGATAAATAGCTAGAGAGGTTGAGCTAGGTAAGTATACATTTTAACTGGAGTTACAATCAGAATTTCTGCAGCAGAACGTGAAAATTACTTAAATATACACTTAAACTGTGTATTGCAAGGACGCTAGGCCAACATTTGATGGTTGAGAGTAACAGAAAACATGCAATAAAGAATATGAAAGAATGTCTAAAGCATTCACAGAAGAGGTATTGAATGACAGAATTTTATTTAAAATAAAAGCCTTATGATGTGGCTTATATGCAAACATAAAGACCTGAGTTTGGATTCCCAACATTCATGTAACAACTTCTCTTATGTCAGCACTGAGGAGCCAAAGATGGGGGAAAACACAGAAGCTTGCAGAGCATCCAGTTTACCTGAAGCAGTAAGCTCTAACTTCAGTGAGAGATGCTATCTCAAAAATTGAGTTGGAAAAGCAACTGAGGAAGGCGTCCTGACATCAACTTGCGTTTTCCACATGTAACAGCTCACACATATTTGAACAACACACACACACACACACACACACACACACACACACACACACACACGGTGAGGGAGAGAGAGAGAATAATAATAGTCAAATCTTCACTGGGATTTAAGGTTTCATAGTATAAAGGATATATTTTAATGACTTTTCAGTTAAATATTTACATAAATTGCTTTATAGTTACCTACACATCTGGTCTATGCTACTCGCAAACATTTTCCTTTATATAATTACTGTTGCATATATGAGTTATTTGAGTTTCGTATGAAATCATAGAGTAAATAAGACAAAAATTAAGGCTGGTTTTACATTTAGTGATAAAGCCAAATGTTGAAGCTTTTCTTTACTTCATTTAATAGTTATGAAACAAATTTAATTCACTAATTGATAGCTTTTCAATTATCAATACTTACCAAAAGTTCATGTTTGTATCAAAGCTTATTTCATAAGATCAATTTACCTTAAAAAAAATTGTCCATTAGCTTTCTTTTCTTCTAAACTAGCTTTTTCTGAGTACTTAGTTGAATATCTGAGGACCTGGAAGGATGGGGAAAGAAATTGCTTTCTTCCCTTTACTGTAACAAGCAACGAACCCACAGGTAACATTCTAACATGGAAATGGCACACCACTCTGAGGGCACAAAGGGCCAGGAGAGACAGCTCAGTGAAGAGGACCAGCGTTTGCCTCTCAGCGCCCACTCTGTTGACAGACAGCTGCTTGTCACTCCAGCTCGGGAGAATCCAACACCTTCTTTACATAAGCTGAGAACACAAAAGAAGATGGAAGAAGAAAGCTCATATCGTAAGACACTTGGCATAGACTATGTGTCCTCAAATCACAGTTTTTTTGTGAGTACAAGTGACAACAAAGACAGTGGCGAGGAAGACTGAAAGCTGGTAGTCACCTACTTTCGTGGTCGCCACACAGATAGGAGGACCTTCTGTTACTTCCCCAGGAGCAACAATCCAAGACAGACTCCCATGTCCACAATGATGTGCAGTCCACTCTTCCCAGGTCCTATGCAGCTCCACAGTAGCAGGGACAGAATCCAAGTCACCTTCTGCACCTGGACGCACACATCTGCATGCTATGCTTCAGACTTGAACCAAAATGGACTATTTTTACCAGAATTTCACCAAAAGATATCAAATTTCCAACTTAATACTAGAAACTTTAGGAGTCGTTTAACTGTTTCTTTTCATTCCATCAAGGTAGAGTCCAAATGAGTGAAATAATCAACACACTTGGATGGGGCAATTACGGGTACTCTTACAAGTGGTAAGTATATGTTCCATGTTACAAACCTAGTTTCAGAAAAAAAAATGTTGTTTAATATTGATGTATACCTTATGCAATTAAGTGAGAACTTAGCTGTATAATGTATACATTTTTAAAAACCTGCATTTGATTGAATTTTTATTTTAATGTTCATATAATTAAATTGTAATTGGATATAATTTAATTTTCATAGCTCATTAAATTTCCCTGTGATGTATCATTTTCGCCCTATTTAAAAGAAACTATTTATAAGTAATGCAGAATAGCATTAAAGATAAACTTCCTACAAGGTGTGGATATAGCTCCATGGTACAGCTTTTGTCTAGCATACAGGAAGCTCTAGACTTGATTTAGAACACTGCCACTGGAGAAATAAATAACCTCATACATCTAATGAAAATTAGGAAGAAATTGTGCTATTTTATTAGCCCCCTTTCTTCAGGAAAAAACCATTTTGGCTCCAAAGGAGAGAGCTTTTATTAAAGTTCTCTTTCCCCTTTTCTACCTTCCAAAGATCCAACAAAATTAAAGTGGTCCTATACAGTCTCTGTCCAGACTACCCATGACTCAAGTTTTGGTTGGGCTATCCATCTCACTACAAAAATAAAAGGAACTGTTATAACATCAAAATTATATTTTTCTCCTTTAAAAATAATATTATTTATATGTCCTAACATGTAATATAAGGTTGATAACAATTTGTGTGTACTTAAATATTGGTATATCCAGTTTGAATACAGTTCAGGAGCACATACATATGTTTAATAAAGCTTCTTTCTGTAATTATAGTTAAGCAATTTTTTCTAAAGATGTATAGCACATTAAGTTAATTAACCTTCATTCATGGCTCAATAATATTTAGTTGAGGAATACCTCAGCTTTACTAATATTCTAGTGGGATAATTCCTTATTTGTGTTGGTGGGGGAATTCCTTCATATTGTAGGATGTTTAAGGTCTCTGAGTTCTACATACTAAGTGCCTTCAAACGTCCCTGTGGTAGTTTGAATATAATTGGTCCCCATAAGCTCTATTTATGGCACTATTAGGGAGTGGCAATACTAGAAGGTGTGGTTCTCTTGGAATAGGTATGGCCTTGTTGGAGGAAATTTGCCACCATGGTGGAGGCTGGCTTTGAGGTCTCATATATGCTCAAGCCATGCCCAGTGTCTCAGTTCACTGCCTGTTGCCTGTGGATCAAGATGTAGCATTCTCAGCTCCCTCTCCAGCTCCATACCTCCCTGCATGTCACCATGTCCCACCATGATGCTTATAGACTAAACCTCTGAAACTGTAAGCCACCCAATTAAATGTTTTCCTTTATAAGAGTTGCCCTGTCATGGTGTCTCTTCACAGCAATTGAAACCCTAAGACAGTCCCTACTCAGTTGTGACAATGAATATCTCTAGCTTTAAAATACCAGTGAGGGCTAAATTTCCCCCAGTGGAACAACATTTGGCCAACACTAAAGCTACAAAGACAGAAACTCCAAAACACATAAGGCAGTGGATGCAAGCCACGTTAATGCCCCTTGGAGGATTCCTGGGCAGGAAAACAGATTGTTGAGTCATCATCTCTCCTTCATAGTTTTCCAGATAACTAGAATGAAGGAGACTTAGTGATAGATTGTAAAGATCTTTAATTTTATCTTTTGTACTCCAGCTAAGCCATAGAAAGAGTAAAAGACTATAAAAAAGGAAATCCAGTTCCTCCAAAGCTTGGTTCTGAAATAATAGACACAACCTCACCATATTTAATATTGATAAGAATTAACTGAGTGGCCAAACCTGAATGGGAAGGATAATTGATGACTATCATGGTTCTAAAAAAAAAAAATTAGTCTCCAATGATGATACATGGTTTTGATTCCTTGAATGAAAAACATCCAGTGGAGTTTATGATTATCCGTGAGATGGGTGATATACTTGTTAAATAAAGTGACCATTTTTCTCCCATATTCCAAATATGGATCTTAGCTACCTTTCAATATATTCCTTCTTGTGACCCTTTAGAAAATATCATTCAAAGAAATCAAAAATACAGTATAAATGGTGTTATAATTCAGACCTTTTGTTGGTGTATATGTGTAGGATATCTCCTGACACTTTTTAGCTGTTGATCTAGTAGTAACAGCCTGCCTTCAGCCTCAGTGGCATTGAAACACACAAGAATAATCTGACTGTCAAGCATCACAGTTACCAAGACGAAGCTGCTCTTATCTTGGTGATTCCCCTTTCTGAGAATGTGCAAGGTTCCAAAGATTGATCTCATGACTGCTGTTTGTTAAGACATATTGTTGCTCCAGGGTTAAGCATTTTGTTGTTTTTTTAAATTGAAGTCTTACACTGCAGGCTACGGCAGGGTTTCACAATAGATTGGCAGGCTGCACTAGTAGGAAATAAGATGTAGGTTGTCTTGCAGCCCTTTTCTTCCATCTCTGCCACTCATGTCTGTCTTCTACCTGACAGTTATTCCCGTCTGACAGTCATCCCCCTGACTTCCTACTTACCAGTTGCCCATTTTCATTCTTCACCAAGCACATACAACATACTCACATCCTTTGTCAAGGAAAACAGTATAAATTCATCTCCATCTATTTCAGAACAAATCTCATGATCATAGGGTCAGATGGAATCTTTTGTTGCAATGAAGTGTGTCTTGACATGCACCAATGACTTAGGCACTAAAGTACAAATTATCAGCCTCAAACACACCCATAAACTTCCGATATACAAGTTATTCCCCACATCTGAAAGGTTTGGGGCTACAAGGACATACTCCAGCTGCAGAAGTTGGTCACAAATCACATCAGTCAAGAATTCAGCCTAAACCAAGAACAAGAAGGAATTTGGTTTTGATGAAGAGGTAGCTAAGCTATAATCTCCTGAATAATCTAAACCAAGAAATGATACATCACAGTAGAAAACCCAAGCCCCAGATAATATTGAATATCAAGTGTGATTACAAAGTTTCTAAAATGACCAATATGTCTACAACAGCTTCTTTCCCATGATGGGAAGCTGACAAATCAGAGACTTCATCTGAAGGCTGGCTATCATCTCCAGCATTCACAAAAAGTGAAATCAAAGCTACACCAAACACCAAGTGAATAAAATGTCCCTTGCTTAAAAGGAATGTGGTAGATTAGGAAAGCCAATCTGCAGATTTTAGGGTTTATGAATTGACAAGGATATTCCGTGTAGTGTTCACACTGCAGTTACAATGATTCTAAATCAGAATTTAGCACCCACCAGGTGAGGAGGAACTGTACAGCCTGTGAAGACTGATCTGATAAGATTAAACTACCTCAACATACATTAATACTAAACAGTTGGTATACTAGATAACCAGCATTCGCTGTCCCTTATGCTTTTGTTTTCTCTTATATTTTTGTTCTGAGTATATACAGGTGTGCTTAGAGCTTTCTTTTCGTGTGTGTGTGTGTCTGGTGTGTATGCATGTGTATATGCATGCTTGCATGTATACAGTTGCACAAATGTGTGTAGATGTATAGCACGAATCCTAAATGGTCTTAGAATAAAAAACCTGGAGCTAGATATTGGGGTAAATGCTGAAAGATTAGAGAGACAAAGGAACACGTCACTAAAGAAACTTCTCACCACTACCTAATCCTCAGGCCAAATGGAAGGTGAGATCCTATCTTCACAAATCCTCTGACTGAATGTCCTCTGAGTCCTCAGCTGAAAGTGTTTGCAGCCAAAAAGGATTCTATCTAGTTCCTGTCTCCTCATGCCTTATACACCTTTCTCCAACCCAGCCATATCACTTCCTTCCTAGTACTGGGATTAATGGCGTGTGTGCTTCCCAAATATTGGTAGCAAAGGCATGAGATCTCAAGTGTTGGGATTAAAGGTGTGTGCCACCACTGCCTAGCTCTGTTTCTCTCCCAGACTGGATCAATCTCATGTAGTCCAGGGTGGCTTTGAACTTACAGAGATCCAGAGGGATCTCTGCCCCCTAAGTGCTAGTATTTAAAAGTTTGTGCCACCACTACCTGGCTTCTATGTTTAATCTAGTGGCTTGTTCTGTCCTCTGATCTTTAGGCAAATTTTATTAGGGTACAACAAAATATCACCACGTGGATGTGCATGGATGTGTGTTTGTGTGGTACACGTTCAATTGTGTGTGCATTCTTATGTATATGTCGGTACACACATGTGTAGGTGTACATGTGTTTGTGAGTGTGTAGGACTGCAGTTGATGTTGGAGTATCTCTGCAATTGCTTCCCATTTCATTCATTCAGAAGTTTTTCAATCCAACCTAGAGCTTGCTGATATGGTCAGTCTTGCTAGCCAGCTTGCCCCAGTGAGCCTCTGTGCCTACCTTCCATGGCTAACATTATAGACATGCTAGCACACTCACCTTGCATGGCTTCTGAAGATCTGAACTCTGATCCCCTTACTTGCATGTCAGGTACTTTAACTAACTGACCACCTCTCTGGCCTTATTTATGGCTTTTGGATGGTATTCTTTTCAAAGGTGTTGTTAAGGAAACATTGCACTGAGTAAGGTAAATAGAAAGGAAGATTTTATTCAAGACCACTGCAATAGAAAAGAGGTTGAACACAGCTCTGTTTAAACAGAGACAGTGTGAAACTCTAGGAGAATGATGAATGGAGGGTGGTCAGTGTTGTTAGGGCAGCTTTGCTTGATAAATGGCATTTGTCTAAACTAAGCTACTGATCTTCAACAGAAATTAGAGAATAGGGTTATATCTTCTCTAGTGATTACATAATGAATGAATCTCAGAGGAATGATTTGCACATCCTTGAAAAAGATATTTCTGGACCCTAAAACTAACAAAAAACAATATTATGAGGTTTACATTCCAACAGTGCCAAGAAGGAATTTGCAAATGCAAGTTTTCTAAAGTGAATGATCAGAGAAAGAGATCATAGGCATACAATAAAGGAGACACCTGTAAAACCTACTCATGATAAGCAGAACCTAAACTCTTCTGTTAGCACTTTCCATACACGGTTTAAGCAGTCAGCAGCATATTTTCAGGCACATTCTTCTAACTGTGTAATTCAAAGTCTATTAGCTACCTGAAAACGCATATAAACAAATAAACATTAGTTTAAATGTTACACATCTAATTCTCTACTAAAATGACAAAGATAAGAAATCTTCTTTGGCTCCATATTTTGTCCCTGTGTATTTTTCGTACTCATTTCTTTGAATTACTTTAATTTTATGTAGCCTTGGTTCTGTTACCCGTTTCTGTGATAAACTGTCCTGATGAATACAAGGGAGAAAGGGTTTATTTGGGCTTATAGTTCCTTGGGGCATTAGTCCACCATGGGGGAGAAGACATAATGACAGAGAAGGAAGCCAGACCACACTGTATCTAACAGTCAAGAAGTGGAAATTAACAGGATTTGAGATCAGACTGTAAAGCCTCAAGGCTCACCCCCAGTGACACACTCCCTCAAGTGAGGCAGCAGCATTTGTAGCAAGAATTGTTAGAAGGTCTTATTAATAGAAACAAACCCGGAGACAGGTATTGGGGAGAAAGCTGGAAGATCAGAGAAGCAGAGCAAGCCACAGCCACCTCATCTCGCCAATTTCTCAGCTGATCCTGTTTCCTCAGACTGGATGCCTCTCAGCTGAATTATGCTGCTCAAAAGCCTAAAAGCTTAACCAGGCTTTAGTTCCTGGTCCTCATGCCTTATATACCTTTCTGCTTCCTGCCATCATTTCCTAAGATTAAAGGCGTGTGTCACCATGCCTAGCTGTTTCCAATGTGGCTTTGAACTCACAGAGATCCAGAGGATCTCTGCCTCTGAAATGCTAGGATTAAAGGCGTGTGTGCCACCATTTTCTGGCCTCTATATCTAGTGGCCGTTCTATTCTCTGACCCCAGATAAGTTTATTAGGGTGCACAATATTTTGGGGAACACAATATCACCACAAGCACTAACACTGAGGTTTGTGAGTTTCATCTGGTTTTCTCCATATTAATTCTTTTATGTTTCTCTTACTTGTTTTGTTATTTTGTAATTGTCAGTCACTCCATCATCGCTTAAAGAGTTAGTATAGACTTTTTGTTTTTGGCCATAGTGTAATGACTCATTTTCTTAAAGCAAGGTTGCAAGGCACTTTTTATCTTAATCTTTTTATTATTCCAAGGTTAAATCCTCTAATTTCTTGATATATGAGTCTGTTTCATATTTCTCCTTTATCTCAGAAGAGGTCTTAATCCACAGCTACTTGTAAGATAATTGACTTCATATATGATTATTTTGTAACATTTATGTCTCTCATGAGTGCTTTGAAAGTCTCATTCCATTCTTTGGCAATACTAATGTCCTTGACATTGTAGGGTGCCCTTGGTATTCCTCAACGGACCCATTTCTTTCCTTTAAGTAGTAGGTAATAATATCCTGTGGAAATAATGACCTTTGTTTTAACTTCTTTGAAAATTGAAATACATTTTTACCATAAAATTCTTTTGATGATTACTATAATAAAGAATTTTTGAAGAGGTATTTCTTATTTTCTAAAAATATATATAAATAATGATAATACATTTGAAGACATTTTAATGACTATTTAAGTTGTATCTTATTTTTAATTTAGGTGAATAGAAATAATAAATTTATAGTTCATGATATCTATGATTCATAAACACCAATTAAGTATGAAATAGAAAATTGGCCATGCTTTGATCCTTTCAAAATATTAGAATTATTTGAATATATATACAGTGAATTCTAATAATTTTTGAAAAAAATGAAATATACTGTCATTAAGTATATGAATAATGTCCATGATTATGATCTTTGGCTTTTTTCTTATAAATTGCAAGATTTCAGCAGGAGCATAATAATTAGTTATAAGGCTATTAAATTAGAGACTAAAAATATAGTTTCTTATAAGCATGGAAGCCACACATTCTTGAGTTGCAGTAAGTTCAAAATTGTTGCAAATTGGTCTATAGGTTTATACTTTCTTATGCAATAGTGATATCTAAGACCTATAGCATGAGAAGTTATAGTGTTAAGACACTGTCATATATATTTGTATTTTATACACACAAATATTTTAACAATGATATAATATAAAACCATGAGAAGGACTATTTTAGGGGGAACAGGAAACCAATGGAAAGGGGTAAGGAAAGAGTAAGAGGAGGAGTGAATATGGGCAAAGTGTAATCAGAAAGGTAAAATCCATGTTATGCCTCAAGTATATCTTTTGACCCAGCATAATAATCTCTATCTATCTATCTATCTATCTATCTATCTATCTATCTATCTATCTATC
>CABHPH010090047.1:0-10329 GCA_902168325.1 Peromyscus nudipes
TGGACGATAGAGTGTACATATGAAACAAATTTTGTGCTTGAATTTGGGTCTAAGCATCGACTCACTATATATTTGCAGATATTCTAAAAACTAATAATACTAAATTTAAACTACTCATAACAAAACATCACCACACTCATAGTCCCAAGAATTTTATATATGGGTTGTTCAACTATACCATCTGTAAGCTAATAAATTCTCAATCTTTAGTCTTGGAGTGTCCCTGAAACCCCAGACTCAAGTACCCAAAGGGAATTGCATATCTTCTTTGATTCCTAGTAATCATCACAAAACCAGCATTTCCAGACCACACACTAGCTTTCTGTAGAACATCTCCTTCTGCTCACATCCCTCTTTCCTTTTCTTGCACATCCCAGTAAACAGTCTCATCAAAGGGACCATTAAAACCTAACCTCAGGCTGGGCGGTGGTGGTGCACGCCTTTAATCCCAGCACTTGGGAGGCAGAGGCAGGCGGATTTTTGTGAGTTCGAGGTCAGCCTGGTCTACAGAGCGAGATCCAGGAAAGGCGCAAAACTACACAGAGAAACCCTGTCTCGGGAAAAAAAAAAAAAAAAAACCTAACCTCAAGATGTTTCATCATCTATGTCTACAGAAAACAAGTTGTATAAGACAAAGATCAAATAATAATAACTTAAGAGTTTTTGAACTGAGATGGTGTTACTTGGGTTGGCCACTAGAAACTAAATAAATAAAACTGGAAGATTATGAAACAAGGTTCTTAACTGTGAGTGTCCAGATAAAAATGATCACAGAAAACTGTTAAAATCATTTATATTGGTTATAATTTTGAAGGTATAAATTGAGGATAGTGTTCCATAATTAACATTTCTCACCTGGTGGATGTCTTACACAGGCCTATCAAAAAGGCCTATAAAATCTAGTAAGGGATGCACAATGGCCATGAGAGTCAAAATCCATGATAAGTGCTGTCTTGGATGTTAAATCAAAAGCTATGTGACATTGCATGCTAAAAATAAGCTACATAATGGCTTTGGTCTCTAGAACTCTAATCTAAATGTGAAGCCTAGTGTTTAACCTCTCTCCCTTTTCATACAATGTGACATCATAAATCAAATCAGGTCTGCAAAATGAAATTCCCAAAGAGCAAACAGAGGGCCTCAAAACTGACTCCGTGGAAGCTGCTGGAGTTCAGATATTCTATAACTATTCTTTTAAAAATGATTGTAAAGCCTCCATTTTACTGAATTTCTTTGGTTTTGCTCCTCTTTCTTTTTAACAAAGGGATAGTTATTTTGAGTCAATCCCTTGACGCCAAGTGAAAAGAGAACAATCTTGTATAGGAGAATTAGACACATTTAGAAGCTAAATATGGCACTCCTGTTAAGCGGTCTTGGAAAATTTCAAGGCAAAGGGATTCGTAAGGAAATTGCAGTTGGGAAGAGAATAGCAAGCATCTGAAAGCCAGAGAATAGAAGGAGTGGATTAGTTACAAGTGCAAGTTTAGAACCAGATAATTGAGGCAAAATGTGTGTAGTGTCTTGAGTTCTTCAAATGATCGTTACCACAATATATAAATTAAAAGTACTATCTCACATTGAATGCTCCCAATAGAATTAGCAACTGAGAAAAATTACAAGAAAAGTTTGGAAGATAGTAACAATTCAGCTAAACTTCTAAGTATATGATTCTTTGGGAGAAACGGGTTCTAAAATGCCCCAAGATACATGAGAAATAGGTGGCTGTGTGAGTGATTATCCCATTCATAATTATGCTGAAACCCCTAGCTAGGCCACCTTGGGCAGTCTGTGGTATCTGTGTTTAAATCGTAACTATGCTAGATGCAGAGGCACCTCATCTCTTAAGTAGCTAAAGAATGTAAATTAAATCACATGTGAAGTGATTTTAAGATAGTTCCCCTATAAAATTCTCTAGGCAGCAACAAAATTGAGAGCTCTCGTCTATAAATCCATGCTCTTTCTGCTTCTAAATGTATATAATCCTTTTTATTGCTGTTGTTTAAAATTGTAAGGCTTAATCCCAAGTTCTATTTTTTGCTCTTCTATATTTTGGGTCTCTGTTGTCTTCCAGTCCCCAATGCCTCTCTTTTTCTTGTTCATAATCTCATTAGTTAAATTACAATCTATTTTCAGGTAGCCTATAAATATAAGCCGAGCTCCACTTTTAAATAAAAACATAATCATACATCATTTTCTACTTTTTATTCCTCTCTCAGGTTGTCTTGCAGATATTCCACACCCCAAAGTTGACTCGAGACCTTGAATTCCAGCCTGTTGGCTTTCAGGGGAAATTCTTTGAGGTTTTCCTTCTTGTATTAGTTACTTGTCTATTGCTGTGATAAAAACACCCTGACCAAGGCAACTCACACAAGGTAGGGGTTTACCATGTGCTTGCAGTGACAGAGGGATAAGAGCCCATCACCGTCATGACAGGGAAGCATAGCACCAACCAGCAGGGTTGGCAGCAGGAACAGCTGAGAGCTCACATCTCAATACCCAAGCAAGAAACAGAGACGTAAAGTCAAAATGGCACAAACCTTTAAGCTCTCAAAACGCGCCTCCTGTGGCATACTTCCTCCAGCCACCAACCGGGGACCAAGCATTAACAAGCCAGAGACTATGGGGGATATTTCTCATTCAAGCCACCATTCCCATTTTGTATAGAATTGGATATAGGTGTGGGATATGTAGTCTCGTCTGTGCTCTAGTCTTCATGTTCTTAGTATTGACGGCAGTCTTCATCTCTTCACAATCACAACGCTCACCTATTTCAGCACAGCTTGAACAGACACTTTTTATTCTTTTTTTAATATAAAACCAGCTTCTCCCCTTCCCCAACCTAGCTAACACCAAAAACATATGTGTAGCATGAATCTTAGAAGGTCTTATTAATAAAATCAAACTTGAGCCAGGTATTGGGGTGAACACTGGAAGGTCAGAGAGACAGAATAAGCCACAGCTATCTCACCTCGCTGAATCCTCAGCTGGTCTTGTTTCCTCAGACTGGATGCCCCGAGCCCTCATCCAGAATGGGTCTCAGCTGAACTGCTGCTAAAAGCCTGAAAGCTTAACCAGCCACATGCTTCTCCAGGCCAAAGGCTTCTCCAGGCCAAAGGCCTGCTCAGGCCAAATGCTTCTAGTTTCTGGTCCTCACGCTTTATATACCTTTCTGCTTTCTACCACCACTCCCTGGGATTAAAGGTGTGGCTTTCTAGGATTAAAGGCGTATGCTACCACTGCCTATCCTCATGTTTAATATTGTGGCTATCCTGTTCTCTGACCCCAGATAAGTTTATTAGCATACACAATATTTTGGGGAACACAATACCACCACATTTCCTCTCTTTTTGTCTAAAATTAAAAAAGCTTATAACTAATACAAGAAAAATTATATCCTATAAGTATATACAATATATATAGTCAAGATTACATTAACAATGTCTAGTCCGTTAACATTTGACAGATTCAGATGAAAAACTCCATTATATATTAACAATGTCCAGTCCAGTAACATTTGACAAATTCAGACAAAAAAATTTTCATTACTTATCTTACTTAAAACAAGTAGTTCCTTTTTAAAAGTAGATTCCATAATCTCCCTTTTTATCTTATCATATCCATATTCTCTCTTTTTTCTTTTCATAATACATTCAGTAGTCTACCTTTTGTCATTTTTATATCTTCTCCTTTTTCTTTTCAGTGTAGATTCAGTGATCTACCTATTTATCCTATTTTTCTTTATCTTTTTTCTCAGAGTAGATTCGATGATCTATCTCTTATCTTATTCTCTTTTTCTTTTTTCTTTCTAGGGGTGAAGATATCTTTATGGAATCTTGAAAAGAAAATTTTTAGGTTAATTGTCAAGTCCTGTATCATTTGTCCAGTCTTTGCATAATAGGAAAGTTCAGGGCTTGTCATAAGTCCTTGCTCGAGTAGTCTTTCAGGCTGGATCATCTCGGCTAGTCATCTTGAAATTGTCCTAAACAGTTTGTACTCCAAAGTTGATCTTTCCTTGGTGTTAATCAGCTTAATAGCTTTACCGTAGTCCATGTAGAATCATCATTGTGGGATCCTGTCATCCTTTTGAAGATTCCAAAGTCACTGTTAGGCGTGGTCATGGTTCACTGCAGACTTTTTTTTTTTTTTTTTTTTTTGCCTCCTCTGTGGTTTGGAGTAATCACACTCTGATAAATGTCTGCCTCTCGGAACCACGAATGTTCTTCCCTAGAAGAGAAAATCTTTACAGCAATTTCTCCCCACCATTTGTCTTGCCAAACTTTTCCAAACTGACCTTTGTTGATGCTTTCTTGTAACACGATGGTCCGGGCAATTCTTCTCTGAACAAACAGTAGTAAATCCTTTGTCCCAGGTAGCAGCATCACCGTAGTCACCAACATGATGAGAAGAAGCCAGCAACTCAGAGCAGCAGCCGCTGCCTCCATAGTTCCACTGCCACTGTTTGTGGCCAGGTTCCGGGCCGAAACTTCTCCTTAGCAAACCTCCTAGGCCGGCCTCAAACTCGGGATCCTCCTGCCTCTGCCTCCTTCAGTAAATCCTACCTGCGTGTACCACCACAACCGGCCGAGTATAGCTCGGGCCTGAGCTGGGGCTCACAAGGCCACAGCTTTTTAATGAAATCGTACCACGAACGTTGTATGACATATTTTAAATGTGTCTATGATTGTAATAGTAATAAAAGCAAATATTTGTCACATTTACTCTGTGGCAAGCCCTATCCTAAGTTGTTCTGTCTTACTAGTAGTGTAGAATTTTTGTATGTATGCATGTACATGTTCATGTGTATGTGTGACCCCATGTGTGAGCATGTGTGTATGTGTATGTGTATGTGTATGTGTGCTGTAGAGACAGAAATTGAGGTAAAACTTCTTCCTTGGTTTCTCTCCACCTTAATTTTTAGGCAGGATCTCCCAGTGAACCTGGAGCTCATTGATTCAACTACAATGTCTAGCAGAAAGTCCCGATATCTTCTGTCTCCACCTTCTCAGCACTGGGATTACATCTAGTTTCTTGAATATGATCATAATTTAGAAATATGTTTAGGAACCCTGAGTAGCCCAACTAGTCTGGTAGATGCAGGACTGAATCCAAGCATCTGACTCCAGGGTCCTTGTTCTCAACCACTGTGCTACTGCTCCCATGGACAGAGTTAAACACTGAACCATGGAATTTTCAAAAGGCTGAGAAGATCCTCAGACAATTCTCATAACCTGCTGTTGTACAGATAGTGTGAGGCTTTTGTGCTGGTGAATTTCTTATCTGGATTATTCAATATTATCCAAATTTATCTACTCTTCTTAGCCATCTTAGGTATGCCCATTCCAAATTTATTCCTCGATGTAATCAGAATAGGGTTTTAGAGTCTGTTTAGGGTAAATTACCACCAAAGGAAAAAAATGCTTCAATATCTTTCTAATGTCCTTAATAAGGAAGTTCAAATTTCAGCCACTGCCAACATTTTCAGGCAAATATTCTGACATTCACTGACTATCTACACTAAGGTGAGTATCTATTTTTTGATCAGATCATTCTCCTGACAGGAGATCTTGAAGCAAGCTGTGTTTCTTTGCCTGGGATGCTTCTCCCCTCTGTGTCCCACCTCAGCTGACTATTTACTATTCATCCTACATATATGTGAGTGTATTAGATTGTGTGTATGTGTATATGTATATATATAACGTGTATATATTCTGGCATTCCATATTCATGATACTTTGTATCTATGTTGATTAAATTTTCATGTAACTGTAACTTGCTCCAATAAAAATGTTTTTATGAGGTTCTTAATTCCATGTAGCCAGGTATGGTAACATACGCCTACAATATTAATGTTAGGATAATGAGACAGATGGATGAAGAGGTCTAGGCCAGCCCAGCTACAGAAGGAAACTGGTTCCTAGAGAGAAGAAAATAAAGTCCATCTTATTTGTGAGAACTCATTGTTCCCAGGTGCATAGTATACCACTTAGTAAGCACATGAAAATCATGAATTTAATGATTAAGTGAATGAAATAGTTTTATTTTTGTACTACTCTAAAACCTGATAGAAGAGAAAGTAGGAAGTAGTCTTGAACGCATTGGCATAGGAGATCACTTCCTAAATATAACACCAGTAGCACAGACACTGAGAGAAACAATCAATCAATGGGACCTCTTGAAACTGAGAAGCTTTTGTAGAGCAAAGGATACGGTCAACAAGGCAAAGCGATAGCCTACAGAATGGGAAAAGGTCTTCACCAACCCCACATCTGACAGAGGGCTGATATCCAGAATATATAAAGAACTCAAGAAATTAGACATCAAAATGCCCAACAGTCCAATTAAGAAATGGGCTATAGAACTAAACAGAGAATTCTCAACAGAGGAAACTCAAATGGCTGAAAGACATTTAAGGAATTGCTCAACATCCCTAATCATCAGGGAAATGCAAATCAAAATGATTCTCAGATACCACCTTACACCTGTCAGAATGGCTAAGATCAAAAACACTGAAGACAGCTTATGCTGGAGAGGATGTGGAGCTAGGGGAACTCTCCTCCACTGCTGGTGGGAATGCAAACTTGTACAAACACTTTGGAAATCAATATGGCGCTTTCTTAGAAAATTGGGAATCATTCTCTCCCAAGACCCAGCTATACCACTCTTGGGCATATACCCAAGGAATGCTCAATCATACCACAAAGGCACTTGCTCAGCTATGTTCATATCAGCATTGTTTGTAATAGCCAGAAGCTGGAAACAACCTAGATGCCCTTCAACCGAAGAATGGATAAATAAAATGTGGTACATATACACAATGGAATACTACTCAGCAGAGAAAAACAATGACATCATGAGGTTTGCAGGCAAATGGATGGATCTAGAAAAAATCATCCTGAATGAGGTGACCCAAACTCAGAAAGACAAACATGGTATGTACTCTAGGAGGATACTAGATGTAAAACAAAGATGACTAGACTGCTACTCACAACTCCAGGGAGGCTACCTAGAAAACAGGACCCCAAGAAAGACACAGGGATCGCCCAATGACAGAGAAATGGATGAGATCTACATGAACAACCTGGACATGAGTGGGGGAAATGAAGGGCAAGGGTCGAGGGAAAGAGAGCTTAGGGGAGCGGGAGATCCCAGCTGGATCAAGAACAGAGAGGGAGAACAAAGAATAAGAGACCATGATAAATGAAGACCACATGAGAATAGGAAGAAGCAAAGTGCTAGGGAGGTCCACAGAAATCCACAAAGATACCTCCACAATAGACTACTGGCAATGGTCGAGAGAAAGCCTGAACTGACCTACTCTGTTGATAGGATGGCCAAACACCCTAATTGTTGTGCTAGAAACCTCATCCAATGACTGAGGGAGCCGGATGCAGAGATCCACGGCCAGGCCCCAAGTGGAGCTCCAGGAGTCCAATTGTCGAGAAAGAGGAGGGTTTGTATGAGCGAGAATTGTTGAGACCAAGATTGGAAAAAGTACAGGGACAAATAGCCAAACGAATGGAAACACATGAACTATGAACCAATAGCTAAGGAGCCCCCAACTGAATCAGGCCCTCTGGATAAGTGAGACAGTTGATTGGCTTGATCTGTTTGGGAGGCACCCAGGCAGTAGGACCGGGACCTGTCCTCAGTGCATGAGCTGGCTGTTTGGAACCTGGGGCTTATACAGGGACACTTGGCTCAGCCTGGGAGGAGGAGACTGGACCTGCCTGGACTGAATCTACCGGGTTGAACTCAATCCCCAGGGGAGTCTTTGCCCTGGAGGAGATGGGAATGGGGGGTGGGCTGGGGGAAAGGGGGGGGGGGGCCCTGGAGGGGGGAGAACAAGGGAATATGTGGCTGATATGTAAAATTAAATTAAATTATAAAATAAAAATTAAAAAATATATAGACAAGAAAAAAATAGAAATCTAAAATTCATACTTGCCATCTACCAAATCCATTATTATTAAAATGTGTATATATATAAAGCCACTGGGGAAAGTGGCTTAATTAGTGAACTACTTGTGGAAAAATATGATGACCTTAGTTTTGATCCCCAGCCCTCAGGTGAAATCTGGGCATGGTGGTGTATACTGTAATCCTCTCACTGGGAAAGCAAGAACAGGATACTTGAAGCTTAATGACCAACTAGTCTGGCTGAATTGATTCAGTATTGATCTTTGTTTTCCATACACACACATAATTTTGAGTCATAAGGATTTGTATCCCTTATTGTTTAATATAATTGTATTATAATTTCATTCTAATTGCTGAATTCTATTACATGAAGCTAGGAAAGTGCCTGTTCCTATGTTTTAAGTTACAATTTGCCGATAAAACTGTCCCTTAGTATTTGCAGGGTATTGATTCCAGGACCTGCCAAGAATAACAAAATCCACAGATATCAAAGTCCTTTAAATGGATTGTAATAATGCTAACATATAACTTACACATATTTTTGTATAGTGTGTATTTATTTATATTGGAATATATTCATAATATATAATAATGGGTTTCATGAAAGCAATTTTATACATGAAAATCATGAACTTTTTTCAGTCATTATCCCCTGCCCCAACACACACACATAAGCCATTTCATGTTGATCCCTTTGGTTATGTATGTGTATTTTGCTTCTCCTTTCATTACATGTATATTTTGTTGGTTGATTTTAACTATTAACTTCACATGACCTAGAATTACTTGGGAAGAGAATCTTAATGGGGAGTTAACTAGGTCACGTTAGCCTAGAGGGATGTTTATGAAGAATTGCCTTGATCGTTAATTGATGTAGGAATATTCAGCCCATTGTGGGTGGTACTATTCCCTAGGCAAGGGATCTGGAACAGGATAAGTGTTGAGAAATTGAGCTAAGCAGGAGCAGGCACACAGCAGCATGGGTGTATTCATTTCTTTATGCTCTTGGCTGTAGTTGCTTGACTCTCTCCCTTCATGTCCCTGACGTGATGGTCTTTAACCTAGAATTATAAGTCAAATGAACCCCTTCCTCTCTGATGTTTATTTATGTCAGGATATTGTATCACAGCAACAGAAAATGATTTTGTGCATTTAAATAAAACCTACAGTCCGCAAATGAGATAAAGCATTCAGTGAATGTGTTTCTTCGTCTGACTTATTTCGTTTATTCTGATCTACAGTTGTATCCATTTTTCCTGCAAACAACCTGATTTCATCCTTTGTGGCTGAATAAAATTCCATTGCATATAAAAACTTTATTTTCTTTCTTCATCCATATGTAGACAGACACCTACGCTGATTATATATCTTGGCTATTGTAAATAGTGCTGTAATAAACCAGGATGTTCAGGTATCTTTTTAGTATAATGACTTGGTCCCTTAGATATATATCCAGAGTAGGGTAACTTAGTAATACAGTAGGGTATCTGGTTGACACAGGAGTTCTAGCTTTAGTTTCAGAGGAATTTCTATATTGACTTCCATAGTGGCTGGATCAATTTTCATTCCCATTAGCAGTGAATAATGGTTCCATTTCCCGCCGTATTTCCTCAGAATTTGTTATTTGCTTTCCTTTTCAACTCATTTATGAAATTTTATGTGTAAGTATGTATGTCTGCTTGCCTGTATGCATAACACATGCATGCAAAATCTGTAGAGAACGGATACCTCAGATCTCCTAGAACAGGAGCTACAGATGGTTGTGAGCCATCATGTGGATGCTGCTAACTCTTGATGACTGAGCCATCTCTCCAGGCTCATTATTTATTTTCTTTATTTTCATTATTTATTTTCTTAATTATAGTCATTCTAACTGGGGTGAAATGAAATCTCAACATTTTTTATTGCCTTGATGTTTAAAGATGGTTAGCATTTTTTGTTTGGCTATTAATCATTTGTACTTCTTTTTAAAATAGCTGTTTATTTCACTAATTCATTTATTGATTGGAATGCTATGGGTTGGGTTTTCAGGCTTTTTTAGTTCTTTAAACACTCAAAGTATTAATCATCTGCCAGGTGTACATATGACAAAGACTTTCCCCCCATTCTGTAGGCTGTTTCTTCATTGTATTAATTATTTTATTTTTTACAGAGAAGCTTTTCTATTTTGTGGAATCCTATTTGTCACTTTTTGGTCTTATTTCTTAATGAGTATTAGTGAGGACTAGTCCTTTGGGGAAAGTCCTTACCTCTGCTTCTACTAAAGTGTTGTCCCCTAACAGTTTCAGAGTTTTAGGTCTTTCAAATTTGTTCCATTTTTAATTATCTTTTACACAGAGTCAGAGATAGGAATATAATTCTGTTCTTCTGCATGTGGTTATCTATTTTTCCCAGCATCATTTGTTGAAGAGG
>CABHPH010090055.1:0-26288 GCA_902168325.1 Peromyscus nudipes
CAGATGATCTGACACCCTCACACAGACATACACATGCAGGCAAATGCACACCAATGCATATGAAATAAAAATTTAAAAAAAAACAGATAAAGAGTTGATCTAGACAGAGGAGAAGGGACTGAAATGCAAATTACACTGAAGTAAATGAAAGTGGAGATGACTTTTCACGACTTTCCAAGCCTCCTCTTCACAGGAGGATGGCAATCATGACCCCAGGTGAGTCCGGGTCAGTTTCCATTTGTGCCCAGCTATGGCTTCCAGGGCGAGTGGCTCCCCAAATTTACCCCCTTCCAAGCCTGTCCTGCAAAGCCCTGCTTAGCATGGCTCCCTTTATTGAAAGCTGATTTGCACTCATTTTCAGAGGCAGGACTTGTACTGGCTCTAGGCAGGGACATGCCTAGGCGAGGGCGCTCAGGGGCGCGGCTGTGTCGGGTTCGCGTCCTCAACCTCAGGCCTCGAAACCGGGAAGACTCGTCCCCAGTGTCCACGCCGCAAGATGTGAGACCTGAACGAGACCAACTGACTTCGAGAGCCCACGGATCGCGGCCACTTCTAACTGCGCGCACGGCCGGGTCATGGCCCCGCGACGCCTCCTGCTGGCCGGTCTCTCTCCGACCCGAGGACCTGGAGGGCGGTGCTTCGGGGCCAGCGGGACCGCCCCACACAGGGATTGGCCATCCCGGTCGCGTGTGGCGAAGGAGGCGGGGCCTGCAGCGGCCCCCGGAGCTCTGCTTCACTTTTCCGCGGTGCTGCCTCCCTGCTAAGCACACGTCCCTCAAGTCCAGTTCCCCGCTTTCTGCACACTGGGCAGGTCGCGCTGTGGTCGCTCGGGATTCTTAGGCTCTGTGCACCTTCCTGCCACCTGCACCGACACCCTGCTGGTCCGTTCTGTGTACCTCTGACTTTTCAGCGCTGTCTCCCCTTCAAGGCAGAGGGTCCGGTATGCAGTAGGCACTTAACACTGTATGGATGCAGATATGGCTTAGGAACTACATCCCCAGCCGTGGGTTGATGTCGGCGCCCGTACACTTTTTCCTGGGGTCCTGATTAGCTTTCCTATTGCTGTGAAAGAATAGTTTGATCTAAGGCAACCTGGCAGGGTAGGGGTGTGATGTCAATTATGGAGCTCAAGCTGGAATCTGGAGGCAGGAGCTGAAGTAGAGACCACAGAGGAACATGGCATACTGGCTTGCTCCCCGTGCTTTCTGATACAATCCAGGCCCACCTGCCCAGAGACAGCAATTAAGAAAATGCTCCCACAGATGTGCCCACAGGCCATTCTGATGGAGGCAACGTGAGATTTCCTCTTTCCAGGTACGTCTAGGTTGTGTCCTGTTGACAGAAACTATAACACTGGGGCAGGGGGGCGGTCAGTGGAAGCTCCCACAGGCTGATGGCTGACCTGGATCCCTAGGCTGGACTGCCTGGTTACAGTGCTTGGGGACACCTGCGTGCCAGTCTGTTGAAAGTCTAGAGCTGTGCTGGAGGAAAAGGAGGGGCAAAGCCTGGAAGGGTCAGCGCCCAGGGGTAGGTTGGAAGAGAGATTAGGAGTACACCTGGGACAGCCACAGGCATATACCCTGACGTCAGGGCCAAGGGGATCACATAGGCCCACTATGAGAACCCTGCTCTGACCTGAGTCCCAATCTCCAGTCATTGCATCTCCGGTGCTTTCACTCCAAGCTCCCTTCTCCAGACACACTGCCCACGTCACCTTCCAGACCAAGGTAATTCCAGAGTACCCTCCACTCCACCCTACTTTCCATGCACTGGAAAGTGCTGGCTCAGCACTGCCCTGAAGCCCTGAAGCTCCTCAGGGGCTAGACTCTGGAGTCAAGTCTCAAGCCCCGGGTCCGGCATCCTTAAGGCTGCCTTGCAGAACACCTCCTCCCTGGACTTGCAAACAGTGCAGGCTGACTGATTCGCTGACACTGAGTTGGAGGCTTCTGTGGACCAGCTAGCAAGGCGAAGATGAAACCCATGAAAAAGGCCTTTCCGTTTCGCAAGCTGTTAAAGTTAACATCTTCCTCAGCCATTGCCTTCAGTAACAGCTGAAAGTTAGCTATTCTCACGACCACTCAGGGAGGCAGGACTCTGCGTGTACAGGGCTTCCCACACCCAGCAGCAGGAGTGCAGGGGTGTTACAATCTCAGATCTGAGCTCAGAGAAATCCAGGCAGGTTATTTCATTTTTGTGTATCCATTTTTTCCTCTCCTTTTTACTTTTTTTCAATGAGATTAGTGACAGCCACACACTTTGTCATTATTTTCGTTTTGGTCCTGGGGACCTAATTTGTACTTTAGCATTCTACCCCCGAGGTGCACCCCCCACCCCAGGTGCACGTTGTTCTGTTTTCGAGATAAGGTCTTGCTAAGCAACTCAAATTGGTTTGAACTTGTGACCCTCCTGCCTTAGCCTCCTGAGGGCTGGGATTACAGGCTTATGCCAGAATGCTAGGCTCAGGTACACATTTTTATTTTTTTATGTATCTGTATGTATAGTTGCATGCATGTGTATATGCAGGTTCACCTATGTGCAGGTACATGTGTTACGTATGCACATATGTGTGGGTGCACTTGGATGTACATGTGTGAAGATCAGAGGTCAATGGTGAATGTCTTCCTCAATCACTCTACACTTTGTTTGGAGATAGGATCTCTAACTGAACCCTTTTGGCTAGACTGGCAAGCCAGTTAGCCTCCTGGACCTGCCTGTCTCCTCCCATCCCCCCCCCCCAAGCACTGGAGTTACAGACGTGTTCCACCATGCCTGGTTTTGATGTGGTACTGGGGCTGAGCTCAGTCCCCTCCCACGCCCCCACTGCCCTCAAGTGCTTTACTCGGTAAGCCATTTCCCAGTCCTTTCTTCAGGTTATCTCCATGCTTAAAAGACTTATCGTAACAGTACCAATTACTCACTTTGAGACGTTATCAATAACTGCCTGCCTTTGAAAGATAAGGGCTCAGCTGTTAAACCTCCACACCACACTCACCGCCTTGCCCTGTTCTCATGGGGAATCAAAACTACCAGTCTTTCTTGTCTGGAACTTGTATGTCCCTTCCTGCCTCGTGTGAGGACAAAAGGACCCGGAAGATGGCAGGAGCACTTGGCACAGGGCCAGCGCAGCACACCAAACGCACCCATCAGTGACATCTGCTCAAGGGCTTCACGTATTTTTAAAGACTTTTTACAATTTTATTTAAGTATATTGTGTAATTCAGGCACGTGTTTATGCACACATACGCATGCAGGAGCCTGAATAGGCCAGAAAGGGTGTTGGATCCCCTGGAACTGGAGTTACAGACTGTTCTGAGCTGAGTGGGTGCTGGCACTGAGCATGGGTCCTCTACAAGAGTAGTCAGTGTTCTTAACCATGGAGCCATCTCTCCAGTCCTATGAACATATTTTTAGTTTAGCTGGGAGATGTTTCAAACATATAGGAGTAGACTGAGGAGTGTGATGAGCCCCAGGAATATGGCATCACAACTGTCATCAACCTACAGGCCAAAAGGTAACTACTTTTATTATTTCCACCATTTCTTTTCTTCTTCCTCCTGTTTGTTCTTGGGGTTGGTTTGTTTTGTTTTACTGAGTCACTAGCCCAAGTTGGCCTTGAACTCAGTGCACATGGGTGACCTTGAACTGCTCTGCCTGCCTCTTCCTTCTGAGGGACTACAGACATGCACCATCCAGCCTAGTGCCCTCTTTTTGGGTAAATGATGACACACTACATACAAGAAGCAAGAGCTTCCTAGGTAACAATAGGTGATGATTACAAATATGGTACATGTTCATTGCAGAAACTGGGAAGTAGATACATTGTCCACTCCTAAGATTACCACCCACCCTTCCTCTGGGCATCCATACAGGACCACATGGAAACTGACAGATCTAGATATTTTCCCACACACATTTAAAAAATCTCTGAGGCTAGAAGGAAGGCTTAGTGATTAAGAGCATTTAATGTTATTGTAGGAGAGCTGGGTTTGACTCTAGCATCTACATGGTGGCTCACCACTAGCTGTAGCTCCAAGGGAGCCAATGCCCTCTTCCGCTCTCTAGGGCACTGCACCCATATACACACACACAAATAAGGTAAGTAGATTTTAAAAATTAAACACAGGGAGTCATAAGCCCACCCTACACTGATTGGAAATAGGTAAAGCCACATATCTGGACTGGGAAGACCAGGTCCCTAGCCCCTAGGCCTTAGGGGCATATTCCGTGCCCCTCCCTCCAGCCATTGTAGTGCCAGGGACCAGGAAGCTGCCTCTTCCCCTGCCCCCTCACCAAGAAAACTATCACCTGCGACACCAGCAACCACCGGAGTCATAAGTGCACTCTGCACTGATTGGGAACAGGTAAGAACCCATCTCCAGACTGGGCAGAGTAGGTCTCTAGCCCCTAGGACCCGTGGGCACAGTCTGAGACCTTCCCCCAAGCCATTGGAGTCCCAGGGACTGGGCAGCTTGCCCCCGCTGCCCCCTCACCAAGAAAACAACCACCTATGACACCAGTGACTACTGGAGTCATAAGCCAACCCTGCACTGAATAGCTGCTCCCTGAGACAGAGCCCACTAGTGTCTACTGGTCTAAGAGCTGCTCCATGAGACACAGAATCCATTAGCACCAATTGGACAAAGAGCCTGTATTAGACCAAGAGCTCCCATTAGACCAAGAATATCAATCAGACCAAGAGAGCCTCCCTCAGGCATAGACACCATTTGCACCGAGTGGAGGAAGAGATGAGTAGACGGCAGTACAAAAATACAGTCAAAAACATAAAGACCAATATGGCACCATCAGAACCTAGTGGTTCTACATCAGCAAGACCTGAACATCCCAACACAGGAGAAGCAGAAGAAATTGACCTTAAAAATGACTTTAAGAAGATGATAGAGGCATTTAAAGAGGGAATGAAAAACTGCTTAAAGAAATTGAAGAAAAGACAAACAAAAAATTGGAAGTAATCAATAAAGAAATTGAGGAAAAGACAAAGAAAAAATTGGAAGAAATCAATAAATCCCTTAAAGAAAGTCAAGAAAAAGCAATTAAACAGGTGAAGGAAAACAGTCCAAGTTCTGAAAACTGAAATGGGGGCAATAAAGAAGACACAAACTGAGGGACTGCTAGAAATGGAAAATCTGAGTAAATGAACAGGAACTACAGATGCAAGAATAACCAACAAAATACAAGAGATGGAAGAGAGAGTCTCTGGTGTTCAAGATACAATAGAGGAAACAGATTTGTCAAAGAAACACTAAAGCCAAAAAAGTCATAACACAAAATGTCCAGGAAATTTGGGACACCATGAAAAGACCAAAACTAAGAATAATAGGGATAGAAGAAGTAGAAAAATACCAACTCAAAGGCACAGAAAGTATATTCAACAAAATCATAGAAGAAAACTTTCCCAACCTAAAGAAGGAAATGCCAGTGAAGATACAAGAAGGTTACAGAACACCAAATAGACTGGATTGAAAAAAAAAGTCCCCTTGCCACACAACATTCAAAGCACTAAACATACAGAATAAAGAAAATATATTAAGATCTGCAAAGGAAAAAGGCTAAGTAACATATAAAGGCAGACCCATCAGAATAACACCTGACTTCTCAGTGGAGACACTTAAAGCCAGAAGGTCCTGGACAGACATTATGCAGACAATAAGAGACCATGAATGCCAACCCAGACTATTATACCCAGCAAAACTCTCAATCATCACAGACAGAGTAAACAAAATATTCCATGATAAAACCAGATTTAAACAATACCTATCCACAAATCCAGCCCTACAGAAAGTACTAGAAGGAAAAATCCGACTAAAGGAAGTTAGATACACCCATGAAAACACAGGCAATAGATAATCCCACACCAACAAATAACAAAGAAGAGAAACACACAACACTACCCCCCAAAATAACAGGAATTAACAATCACTGGTCATTAATATCTATTAATATCAATGGTCTCAATTTGCTTATAAAAAGACACAGGCTAATAGAATGGATACAAAAACAGGATGCATCCTGCTGCATATGAGAAACACACTTCAACTTCAAAGACAGACACTACCTCAGAGTAAAAGGCTGGGAAAAGACTTTCCAATCAAATGGATTTAAGAAGCAAGCTGATGTAGCTATCCTAATATCTAATAAAATAGACTTCAAACTAAAATCAATTGAAAGAGATTGGGAAGGACATTATATATTTATCACAGGTAATATCCAACAAGATGAAGTCTCAATTCTGAATATTTATGCCCCAAATACAAGGGCACACACAATTGTTAAAGAAATATTACTAAAGCTTAGATTGCACATCAAACCCCACACACTACTAGTGGGAGATTTCAACACCCCACTCTCACCAATGGACAGGTCTGCCAGACTGAAATTTAACAAGAAATAAGGGACCTAACAGAAGTTATGACTCAAATGGACTTAATAGATATCTAAAGAACATTCCACCCTAACACAAAAGAATATGTATTCTTCTCAGCACCCCATGAAACCTCTAAAATTGACCACATGCTTGTTCACAAAACAAATCTCAACAGATACGAAAAAATTGGAATAACCTCCTGTATTTTATCGGACCACCATGGCTTAAAGTTAGATTTCGACAGCAACAAAAATTACAGAAAACCTACAATCTCATGGAAACTGAAAATGCCCAAATGAATCACCAATGTGTCAAGGAAGAAATAAAGAAAGAAATTAAAGATTTCCTAGAATTTAATGAAAATGAATGTAATACACATCCAAACATATGGAACACTGTGAAAGCAATGCTAAGAAGTAAATTCATAGCACTAAATGTCCACATAAAGAAGATGGAGAAATCTCACACTAGTGACTTAACAGCACACCTGAAAGCTCTAGAACAATAAGAAGCAAACTCACCCAAAAGGAATAGACACCAGGTAATAATCAAATTGAGGGCTGAAATCAATAAAATAGAAACAAAGAACAATACAAAGAATCAATGAAATTAAGAGTTGGTTCTGTGAGACAAATCAACTAGATAGACAAACCTTTATCCAAACTAACCAAAAGGCAGAGAGAGAATATCCATATTAACAAAATCAGAAACAAAAAGGAAGACATAACAACAGACAATGAAGAAATCCAGAGAATCATCAGGTCGTACTTCAAACACCTGTACTCCACAAAAGTAGAAAATCTGAAAGAAATGGACAACTTTCTTGATAGGTCCTACATACCAAAGTTAAATCAAGACCAGGTAAACCATTTAAATAGACCAATAACCCCTAAGGAAATAGAAACAGTCATTAAAAGTCTTCCAACCAAAAAAATCCTAGGACCAGATGGTTTCAGTGCAGAATTCTACCAGATTTTCAAAGGAAAGCTAATTCCAATACTCTTCAAATTGTTCCACACAATAGAAAAAGAAGGAACATTACCAAACTCTTTTTATGAGGCTATATTTACCCTGATACACAAATCACACAAAGATGCAACAAAGAAAGAAAATTACAGACCAATCTCTCTCATGAACATTAATGCAAAAATACTCAATAAAATATTGGCAAACCAAATCGAAGAACACATCAAAAAAAAATATACACCATGACCAAGTAGGCTTCATCCCAGTGATGCAAGGATGGTTCAACAGATGAAAATCTCTCAATGTAATACACCATATAAACAAACTGAAAGAAAAAAATCACATGATCATCTCATTGGATGCTGAAAAAGCCTTTGACAAAATCCAACAGCCCTTCATCATAAAGGTTCTAGAGAGATCAGGAATACAAGGAACATACCTAAACATAATAAAGGCAATTTAGAGCAAGCCATCAGCCAACATAAAATTAAATGGAGAGAAACTCAAAGTGATGCCACTAAAATCAGGAACAAGACAAGGGTGTCCACTCTCCCCATACTTATTCAACATAGTACTTGAAGTTCTAGCTAGAGCAATAAGACAACAAAAGGAGATCAAGGGGATACAAATTGGAAAGGAAGAAGTCAAACTTTCACTATTTGCAGACGATATAATAGTGTACATAAGTGACCCCAAAAAATCTATCAGGGAACTCCTACAGCTGATAAACTCCTTCAGTAATGTGGCAGGATACAACATTAACTCAAAAAATCAGTAGCCCTCCTATATACAAATGATAAATGGGCTGAGAAAGAAATCAGAGAAACATGACCCTTTACAATAGCCACAAATAATATGAAATACCTTGGGGTAACTCTAAGCAAGTGAAAGACCTGTATGATAAGAACTTTAAGTCTCTGAAGAAAGAAATTGAAGAAGATATCAGAAAATGGAAAGATCTCCCATGCTCAGGAATAGATAGGATTAACATAATAAAAATGGCAATCGTACCAAAAGCAATCTACAGATTCAATGCAATCCCCATTAAAATCCCAACACAGCTGGGCAGTGGTGGTGCATGCCTTTAATCACAGCACTCAGCAGGCAGAGACAAGTTGATTTCTGTGAGTTCGAGGCCAGCCTGGTCTACAGAGTGAGTTCCAGGACAGGCTCCAAAGTTACAGAGAAACCCTGTCTTGGAAAAAAAAAACCCCAACTCAACTTCATTTGGAAAAACAGAAAACCCAGGATAGCTAAAAGAATCCTGTACAACAAAGCCGCCTCTGGAGGCATCATGATCCCTGATCTCAAGCTCTACTGTAGAGCTACAGTAATAAAAACAGCTTGGTACTGGCATAAAAACCAACACGTGGACCAATGGAATCGAACTGAAGACCCTGACATTAATCCACACACCTATGAACATATGATTTTCAACAAAGAAGCCAAAACTGTACCATTGAAAAAGAAAGCATCTTCTACAACTGGTGCTGGCATAACTGGATGTCAACATGTAGAAGACTGCAAATAGATCCATATCTGTCACCATGCACAAAACTCAAGTCCAAGTGGATCAAAGACCTCAACATAAATCCAGTTACACTGAACTTGATAGAAGAGAAAGTGGGAAGTAGTCTTGAACACATTGGCACAGGAGATCACTTCCTAAATATAACACCAGTAGCACAGACACTGAGAGCAACAATAAATGGGATCTCCTGAAACTGAGAAGCTTTTGCAGGGCAAAGGATATGGTCAACAAGACAAAACAACAGCCTACAGAATGGGAAAAGATCTTCACCAACCCCACATCTGACAGAGGGCTGATCTCCAAAATATATAAAGAACTCAAAAAGCTAGACTTCAAAATACTGAACAGTCTAGTTAACAAAATAGACTACAGAGCTTAACAGAGAATTCTCAGCAGAAGAATCTCAAATGGCTGAAAGACATTTAAGGAATTGCTCAACATCCTTAGTCATCAGGTAAATGCAAATCAAAACAACTCTAAGATACCACCTTACACCTGTCATAATGGCTAAGATCAAAAATACTGAAGACAGCTTATTTTGGAGAGAATGTGGAGCAAGAACACAAATAATAATAATAAAAAATCTAAAAAAAACCCTAATCATCATGTTGAACAAGGCATAGAGGCAGGTCCATCTTGCAGCCTGGCCTAGAAGGGCTGTATTCTCTACAGGTTCATAAATGGTTATGGCTTGGAAAAATTTAAATACAAGATACCTATCCTGTGAATGTGAGTGTGGAAGTAAATGTGCCAGAATATGTGTGAAAGTCAAACCCTCAGTTCTGGGGATCAAATTCAGGTTGTCAGGCTTGTGGGCAAGGACCTTTACCTGCTGAACCATCTCCCTTACCCAGTCTTTGCCTTAAAAAATGTTTTGTTGAGGAGATGAGTCAATGGTTAAGAGTACCTATTGATCTTGCAGAGGACCTAGGTCTGGTTCTCAGTACCCACACCATTGCTCACCATGGCTTACAACTGTCCATAACTCTAGTTCCAGGGGATCCAATACCCTCTTCTAACCTCTGTAGGCCCACACATGGTATACCTTCACACATGCAAGCAAAACACCTATACACATAAAATGAAAATGTTTTCAATTGTTTTATTCATTTGATGTGCATTAGTGTTTTGCCTTCATGCATGTCAGTGCCAACAGAAGCCAGAAGAGGGTCCCAGAAACTGGAGTTACAGACAGTTGTGAGCCACCATGTGGATAATGGGAACCGAAACCAAGTCCTCTGGAAGAGCAGCAAGTGTCCTTACTTGTAGGCAGTTTTCCTGTCTAACTTTTCAGTCATGAATTCATGAAAAAGCCGCTTGCCTGTGACTTTACAGTCACCAGTACAATGCTGGAGTCACTCCCCCCGCCCCCCAGCTAAGTTTTTGTTGCAGCCTTTCTGCAACAAACTCCACAGGCATGGGCTCAGAACACTGCCAGAGTTAGCCCCTCATCACCAGCCAGCTCTGCCTTTAGGCAGCTCCCACTGCACGTGTTTCTTCCCCACAATCTCCTGTTAGCATTTTTTCAGACAAAGAGTTCCCTTTCCCAGGGGGTTATGGGCTTTCCCTGGACACCGTTCTTGGGCTGCTGCCACACCTTGACACCCACTGGGGCTTCTACTGTTTTATGCAGCAGCAGTCAGCTTCACATCTTCACCATCATCTGAATCGTCATTGTCAGCACATTTGTTGAGACTATTGGGATTTCTTAAAGGGAGGAATTAGTTAAAAGAGAAATTTTTCTCACATGTTAAAAAATGGGAAAGATTATTACATTGGAGGGAATTAGGTCTCTGTATGATAATACACTGGACTGTTTGAAAATGGAACAATTAAATGAGAGGATAATTAATTTAGATGTGATTTATGTAATGTCAATTATAAACATTGGTTTTATCATTTTTATTTTATCACTAAAAAGTTGGTTAATAGGAGTGCTAAGGTACAAGTTTTAGAAAAACTTATTAAAACAGATCATAGAGACATTCAAACCCAGAGAGAATAATTTAAAGGAGAACCAATTTCAGCATTGCAGTATAAGGCTAGAGAAGAACAGCCAATGTTTTCAAACAACAAAATTTAATTTATCTAGTAACCTTACAGGAACTGCCAAATGATAGCTATCCCTAAGACTGTGTAAGAGCTGAATGGACTCCTCTGCAAACGTTAGATTTGAGGAGATTCAAGGAGGCTATCATCTCATATGGCAGGCATTCACCTTTTGTGAAGCAGATATTAAACATGTGGTCAACATGTAACAGAATTATCCCTCAAGACCAGAGAGACTTGGTTACAAAAGCCTTGGAGCCTGGTCCTCAGTTACAGTGGAGGACCTGGTGGAAAGTTGAGGCTAAGAACATTAAACAATGAAGTAGGGCTAGAAGTATGGAAATCTTCCAAGACAAACTTGGAGAGGGAGATTATGCTAATGTAGAAAGGTAATCTCTATATGATGATGACACCCTGGCTTTATGTCAAGCAGCAGCTTTGAATGCTTGGGACAGAATTGAAAAAGTAGGAAAGAAAACTGAGTAATTTACTAAAGTTATACAGGGCCCAAAAGAAATCTTCACTGATTTTATACAAAGACTGACTTCAGACAAAGATTGACTTTAGCAGTAAATAGAATGATACCAAAGTCAGAAGGTAGACAAATAATAACTGAATCTCTGACTTGTCTAAATGATAATGCACAATGCAAAGCAGTAGTTAGGCCATTAAAGGCAAGATCAGCACCCATACAGGAACGGATCTGAAGTACAATCAATTGTGAATCTCATAACCATGATGATGCTTAGATAGAAGAGGTGATTTCCAGAGGTTTGAAGAAAAATCAAAATGTCAAATATTTCAATTATGGGAAACAAAGTCACCTAAAATGGGATTGTAAACAAGGTGTTCCTATAAACAATGTTTTTTCTAAGAACAAGACCAACAGAATGCTCCTCCCTTCTAGATTATGCGGAAAGTGTAGCAAAGGCAGGCATTGGACTAATGAATGTAGATCAAAAAGGGACAGACAAGATAACCCTTTGCCATTGGGAAACACCTTGAGGGGCCTCTCACAGGTCCCCATGTCAAATTTGGGTCAGTCATTTACTGTCATCATGGAGGAAACTCCTTCCTAGAGTGATTAAAGGACCTAATACCTATTATTAAAAAAAAAACAAACAAACACCATACTACTCTGGATGATAGAACAGCTATAGAAGAGAGAGCAAAAAGTTCAAGGGAAACTTTAAAGTAAATATTTTGGCAAACTTCTACAAATGGACAAAGAGCAAAATTAAAAATACAAATAGATGGTATTGTCATTAAAGGTCTTATGGACATAGGTGCAGATATAACAATATTTGCACTAGAATCTTGGCTTACAAATTGGCCTCTTCAGGAGATAAATGTTCAGCTTTTAGGGATTGGAACATTATCTCAGGTACAACAGACAGTGAGATGGGTTGAATGTATAGGGCCAGAAGGTCAGAGAGGAAAATTAAAGCCATATGTGGATAACATAGCAATGAACTTATGGGGATGTGACTTAATACAGCAACAGAATACCCAGATTAACATCCCTCCAATCTCAGAAACAAACCATAAATTAATGTATGGTTCTGGGGAAAATATTAAGAGATATTATAAAGAACAGTTACCATTCAGGTTGTACAAAAACAGGGCACAACAGCTACTGATCTTTCAAAGGCACCACCAGCCCTACATTTAAAATGGTTGACGGACAAACCTATATGGGTTGGGCGATGGCCTTTAACATCAGAGAAACTGCAGGCCTTAGAACAACTAGGACAGGAGCAGCTAAATGCTCAGCATATTGAAGAATCAACCAGCCCTTGGAATTCTCCTGTATTTGTTAATAAAAATAAGTCTGGAAAATGGAGAATGGTAACAGATCTAAGAGATGTTAATAAGGTAATTCAGCCAATGGACTCTCTTCAGTCTAGAATTCTTTTGCCTTCTCTGTTACCTAAAGAATGGCCTCTTATAGTTATTGATTTAAAAGATTGTTTCTTCACTATACCTTTGCAAAAAAAGACAAGAAAAATTTGCCTTCATGGTACATACTTACAATAATTCTCAGCCTGTTAAGAGATATCAATGGAAGATTCTCCCACTGGGAATGTTAAATAGCTCCACCCTGTTCCAATATTTTGTACGATAGCTGTTGGAAATGATATGTAAGCTATTTCCTCAATCTATAGTTTACCATTACATGGATAACATCTTACTAGGTAATTCAAATGTAAATTCTTTAGAAAGAATGTTTGAAGAAGTAAAGAAAAATTTTCCTTGCTGGGGATTACACATTGCTCCTGAAAAAATAAGAAGAGGAGATTCTATTAATTATTTGGGATATAAAATGAGTCTACAAAAAATTCTACCCCAAAAGGTGCAAATTAGGAGAGATTAATTGCAGACTCTTAATGACTTTCAAAGACTGCTTTGAGACATTACTCATCCATGGCCCACTAGTGGAGCAAAAAGTACAAAACTGATTAAATTGTTTCAAACCTTAAAAGGTGACAAGGATTTAAATAGTCCAAGAGAATTATCAGCTGAAGCTGAGAGAGAATTGGCTTTGGTGGAAAAGAAAATACAGGATGCACATGTGGATCATTTGGATCCAGTGCTTGATTGCATTCTGGTTATTTTACCCTCTATAAATTCTCCTATATGAATATTAATGCAGATGGAAGATATTATCTTAGAATAGATATTTTTACCACATAAAGAGAGTAGAAAACTAAAAACTTATGTGGAAAAGGTCTCAGAGTTGATTCTAAAAGGAAAATTGAGTCTTCATCAATTAGTAGGAATAGAACCAGCAGAAATTATAGTACCTTTTACTAATGATCAAACTGACAAATTATGGGGAGAAAGAGAACATTGGCAAAGAGCTTGCAGTAATTTTTTGGGAGAGATTAACAGCAAATATCCCAAAAGCAAGAGAATTCAATTTATGAAGAAAACTAACTGGATTCTTCCTCATATTGTACAGGAAACACCAATTTCTAGAGCCCCTACATTCTATACTAATGCAAATAAATCAGGAAAGACCTGTTACAAATCAGGAAATTTAAGTAACGTGGCTCAAAGCCCTTATGATTCTGTCTATTATATGGCATTCTGGATATTTACAGAACCGCTTAACATAGTTACTGACTCTCAGTATGTAGAAAGGATTGTTTTATATATTGAAACTGTTGAATTGATTCCTGATGAGTCAGAATTAACTTTGGTACTTATTCAGTTATAAGAAATAATCAGGTATAGGAATCATCCCTTATATATAACACACATCAGATCCCATACAGGTCTGCCAGGTCCTCTAGCATAAGGTAATGGAGAAATTGATCAACTGTTGATAGGAAATGTGCTGGAGGCCTCAGAGTTTCATTAAAAAAAAAAACCACCATGTCAATGGCAAGGGTTTGAAAAGGAATTTTCCATCACTTGGCAACAAGCCAAGGAAATTATAAGGCAATGTCCTATTTGTTATTTATGCAACCAAAGTCTACTACCTGCAGGAAGTAACTAAAAGGGTATTCAAAGGAATGAAAACTGGCAGATGGAGGTGTTTAATTTTGCAGAATTTGGAAAATTAAAATATGTACGCCATGCAATAGATATGTTTTCAGGATTTCAATGGGCAACTGCTTTGAGTTCTGAATAAGATGATTCTATAATTCTATAATCACACATTTGATAGAAGTTGTGGCCTGCTGTGGGATGTCTTTCTGTATGCTTTGAATATGTATTGCTCTGGTTGATTAAAAAAAAAAAGCTGCATTGGCCTATGGCAAGGCAACTCAGAGGAAGGACAGAAATCCAAGCAGATATACCAAAAGAAGAAAGGAGACGAGAGGGAGATGCCAGCTACCACCAAAGGAGCAGCAAGATGCTTGCATACTGGTTGGTAATGCCATGGCCACGTGGCAACTTATAGATTAAGAGAAATGGGTTAAGTTATAAGAGCTATGTTGCTAAAGAGCTTCTCTCCAGGTCCCACCAAGCCCTCACAGTCCGACAACCCACGTATAAAATAATCACTCAGACACTTATATTACTTAAACTGCTCAGCCATTAGCTCAGGCCTACCATTGTCTAGCTCTTACTCTTTTTTTTTTTTTTGGTTTTTCGAGACAGGGTTTCTCTGTGTAGCTTTATGCCTTTCCTAGAGCTCACTTGGTAGCCCAGGCTGGCCTCGAACTCACAGAGATCCGCCTGCCTCGGCCTCCCGAGTGCTGGGATTAAAGGCGTGTGCCACCAACGCCCGGCCCTAGCTCTTACTCTTATACTAAGCCCATTTCTGTCAATCTATATGTTGCCACATGTTCTGTGGCTTTACCTGTTGCCTCTACATGATGCTCCCTGAATGGCAGCTGGCAGGTCTCTCCGCCTCCGCCTTCCACTTCCCCCAATTCTTTTCTCTTTGTACCACCTATACTTCCTGTCTGGCTACTGGCAAATCAGTGTTTTATTTATGACCCAATCAAGCAACACACATAACACACAGAACATCCCACAGCAGAGCTAGCTAGCAAGAAGTCTACCATAGGCCATACAATTGGTAATTAATATTAAGCCACTGAATGATTTTTTTTATAAGTGGCAGAGGGACTGTGGGGCCAAGCTGGGCTGGAGAAACCTTCCAGCTACAGTGGCCATCATGAGTATACATATACAAACTAAGACTGACATTGCTCCTGCATATGTCTCTAGCAAAATGAAACAGGTTTTTGCTTGTTACAATATAAAGCATATTTCAGAAAATCCCACCAACCCTCCAAGACTGCAACTGTTCCCTGAGACAGAGCCTGCCAGCACCTGATTGGACTACAAGGTTAGTCTTCATTCTCATATCCGAACACCCCAGCCCATAGGCTTTGGGCCCAGGAGCACAACCCTGCGCCCCTATACCACCACCCATTGCAGTCCCAGTATCAGGCCAGTCAGCAGGCAGACCTACTGCAGACAGGTCAGACTACCACCATCCCCCACCAGACCCTATAACCCAGAAGCTGCACCCCTTCCAACGCACCCACATGCCAAGATTGCAGCTACTCCCTGAGACAGAGCCCACTAACACCAATTAGACTAAGAGCTGCTCCCTGAGAAAAAGAGTCCATCAGGACCAACTAGACCAAGAGCTCCCACTGGACCAAGAGTATCAATCAGACCAAGAGAGGCTCCCTCAGACACAGACACCACTTGCACCAAGGGGAGAAAGAGATGGGTAGACGCCAGTGCAAAAATACAGTCAACAACATAAAAACCAATATGGCTCCATCAGAACCTACATCAGCAAGACCTGAACATCCCAACACAGAAGAAACAGAAGATATCGACCATAAAAAATGACTTTAAGAAGATATTAGAGATCTTAAAAGAGGAAATGAAAAATTCCCTTAAAGAAATCAAGGAAAAGTCAAACAAAAAATGGGAAGAAATCCATAAATCCCTTGAAAGCCAAGAGAAAGCAACTAAACAAGTGAGGGAAACAGTTCAAGATTTGAAAACTGAAATGGAGACAATAAAGAAGACACAAACTGAGGGAATACTGTAAGTGGAAAATCTGGGTAAACAAACAGGGACTACAGATGCAAGCATAACCAACAGAATGCAAGAGATGGAAGAGCGGATCTCTGGCGTTGAAGATACAATAGAGGAAATAGAATCATCAGTCAAAGAAAACACTAAAACCAACAAAGTCATGACCCAAAATTTCCAGGAAATTTGGGACACCATGAAAAGACCAAACCTAAGAATAACAGGGATAGAAGAAGGAGAAGAAAACCAACTCAAAGGCAAAGAAAATATATTCAACAAAATCATAGAAGAAAACTTTCCCAACCTAAAGGAGGAAATGCCTATAAAGATGCAAGAAGGTTACAGAACACCAAATAGACTGGATCCAAAAACAAAGTCCCCTCACCACATAATAATCAAACCATTAAACATACAGAATAAAGAAAAAATATTGAGTTGCAAAGGAAAAAGGCCAAGTAACATATAAAGGCAGACCCATAAGAATAACACCTGACTTCTCAATGGAGACTCTAAAAGCCTGAAGGACCTGGACAGACATTATGCAGACACTAAGAGACCATGGATGCCAACCCAGACTATTATACCCAGCAAAACTCTCAATCAACATAGATGGAGTAAACAAAATATTCCATGATAAAATCAGATTTAAGCAATATCTCTCTACAAATACAGCCCTACAGAAAGCACTTAAGGAAAAATCCAACCCAAGGAAGTTAGATACACCCATGAAAACACAGGCAATAGGTAGTCCCATACCAACAAATACCAAAGAAGGGAAACATACAACACTAACACCAAAAAAATAACAGTAGTTAACAATAACTGGTCATTAATATCCATCAATATCAATGGTCTCAATTCACCTATAAAAAGACACAAGCTAACAGAATGGATAGGAAAACAAGATCCATCCATTTGCTACACACAAGAAACATACCTCAACTTCAAAAACAGACACTACCTCAGAATAAAAGGCTGGGAAAAGACTTTCCAATCAAATGGATTTAAGAAGCAAGCTGATGTAGCTATCCTAATATCTAACAAAATAGACTTCAAACTAAAATCAATAGGGAGAGATCAGGAAGGACATAACATATTTATCAAAGGGAAAAATCTGACAAGACGAAGTCTCAATTCTGAATATTTATGCCCCAAATACAAGGGCACCTACATTCATAACAGAAACATTACTAAAGCATAAACTGCACATCAAACGCCATACACTAGTAGTGGGAGACGTCAACACCCCATTCTCACCAATGGACAGGTCTGCCAGACAGAAACTTAACAAGAAATAAGGGACCTAACAGACATTATGATTCAAATGGACTTAAGAGATATGTGCAGAATATTCCACCCTAACACAAAAGAATATACCTTCTTTTCAGCACCCCATGGAACCTTCTCCAAAACTGACCACATGCTTGGTCACAAAGCAAATCTCAACAGATACAAAAAAATTGAAATAACCTCATGTATCTTATCGGAACACCATGGCTTAAAGTGAGATTTCAACCAAAACAAAATTTACAGAAAGCCTACAACCTCATGGAAACTGAATAATGCCCAAAAGAATCACCAATGGGTCAAGGAAGAAATAAAGAAAGAAATTAAAGATTTCCTAGAATTCAATGAAAATGAATGTACCCAAACTTATGGGACACTATGAAAGCAATGCTAAGAGGCATAGCACTAATTGCCCACATAAAGAAGTTGGAGAAATCTCACACAAGTGACTTAACAGCACACCTGAAAGCTCTAAAACAAGAAGAAGCAAACTCACCCAGGAGAAACAGACACCAGGAAATAATCAAATTGAGGGCTGAAATCAATAAATAGAAACAAAGAGAACAATGCAAAGAATCAATGAAACGAAGAGTTGGTTCATGAAAAAATCAACAATATAGACAAGCCCTTATCCTAGTTAACCAAAAAGCAGAGAGAACATCCAAATTAACAAAATCAGAAATGAAAAGGGAGACATAACAACAGAGAATGAGGAAATCCAGAGAATCATCAGGTCATACTTCAAAGACCTGTACTCCACAAAATTGGAAAATCTGAAAGAAATGGACAATTTTCTGGATAGGGACCCCATACCAAAGTTAAATCAAGACCAGATAAGCTATTTAAATAAACCAATTACCCCAAAGGAAATAGAAATGGTCATTAAAAGTCTTCCAACCAAAAAAAATCCCAGGACCAGATGGTTTCAGCACATAATTCTACCAGATTTTCAAAGAAGAGCTAATTCCAATACTCTTCAAATTGTTCCACACAATAGAAACAGAAGAAACATTACCAAATTATTTTTATGAGGTTACAGTTACCCTGATACACAAATCACACAAAGATGCAACAAAGAAAGAAAATTACAGACCAATCTCCCTCATGAACATTGATGCAAAAATACTCAATAAAATACTGGCTAACTGAACACAGGAACACATCAAAAAAAAATTTTCCACCATGACCAAGTAGGCTTCATCCCATGGATGCAAGGATGGTCCAACATATGAAAATCTTTTAATGTAGTATACCATATAAATAAACTGAAAGAAAAAAACCCACATGATCATCTCATTGGATGCTGAAAAACCTTTGACAAAATCCAACACCCCTTCACAATAAAGGTTCTAGAGAGATCAGGAATACAAGGAACATGCATAAAGATAATAAAGGCAATTTACAACAAGCCATCAGTCAACATCAAATTAAATGGAGAGAAACTCAAAGTGATTCCACTAAAAGCAGGAACAAGACAAGGCTGTCCACTCTCCCCATACTTATTCACCACAGTATTTGAAGTTCTATCTAGAGCAATAAGACAACAAAAGGAGATCAAAGGGATACAAATTGGAAAGGAAGAAGTCAAACTTCCACTATTTGCAGATGATATAATAGTGTACATAAGTGACCCCCAAAAAATCTATCAGGGAATTCCTACAGCTGATTAACTCCTTCAGTAAGGTGGTAGGATACAACAGTAACTCAAAAAAATCAGTAGCCCTCCTATATACAAATGATAAATGGGCTGAGAAAGAAATCAGAGAAACATGACCCTTTACAATAGCCACAAATAATATGAAATACCTTGGGGTAGCTCTAACTAAGCAAGTGAAAGACCTGTGTGATAAAAACTTTAAGTCTCTGAAGAAAGAAACTGAAGAAGATAGCAGAAAATGGAAAGATCTCCCATGCTCATGGATAGGTAGGATTAACATAATAAAAATGGTAATCTTACCAAAAGCAATCTACAGATTCAATGCAATCCCCATCAAAATCCCAACACAAATCTTCACAGACATGGAAAAAACAATACTTAACCTTATATGGAAAAACAAAAAACCTAGGGTAGCTAAAAGAATCCTGTACAATAAAGCAACCTCTGGAGGCATCATGATCCCTGACCTCAAACTCTACTGTAGAGCTACAGTAATAAAAACAGTTTGGTTCTGGCATAAAACCAACATGTGGACCAATGAAATCAAATTGGAGACCCTGACATTAATCCACACACCTATGAACATATGATTTTCGACAAAGAAGCCAAAAGTGTACAATGGAAAAAAAGAAAGCATCTTCTACAAATGGTGCTGGCATAACTGGATATCACCATGATATCATCTGGATGATATCAACTGGATATCATCAACATGTAGAAGACTGCAAATAGATCCATATCTGTCACTATGCACAAAACTCAAGTCCAAGTGGATCAAAGACATCAACATAAATCCAGTTACACTGAACCTGATAGAAGAGAAAGTGGTAAGTAGTCTTGAACACCTTGGCACTGGAGACCACCTCCTAATTATAACACCAGTAGCACAGACACTGAGAGAAACAATTAATAAATGGGACCACTTGAAGCTGAGAAGCTTTTGCAGGGCAAAGGTCATGGTCAACAAGACAAAACGACAGCCTACAGAATGGGAAAGATCTCCACTAACCCCACAACTGACAGAGGGCTGATCTCCAAAATATATAAAGAACTCAAAAAGCTAGACTTCAAAATGCTGAACAATCCAATTTAAAAAACGGACTACAGAGCTTAACAGAGAATTCTCAACAGAAGAATCTCAAATGGCTAAAAGGCATTTAAGGAATTGCTCAACATCCTTAGTCATCAGGGAAATGCAAATCAAAACAACTCTGAGATACCATCTTATACCTTTCAGAATGGCTAAGATAAAAAACACTGAAGACAGCTTATGTTGGAGAGGATGTGGAGCAAGGGGAACACTCCTCCACTGTTGGTGGGAATGCAAACTTGTACAGCCACTCTGGAAATCAGTATGGCACTTTCTCAGAAAATTGGGAGTAAGTCTTCCTCAAAACCCAGCTATACCACTCTTGAGCATATACCCAAGGAATGCTCAATCTTACCACAAGGACACATGCTCAACTATGTTCATATCAGCATTATTCATAATAGCAAGAACCTGGAAACAACCTAGATGCCCCTGAACTGAAGAATGGATAAAGAAAATGTGGCACATATACACAATGGAGTACTACTCAGCGGTAAAAAACAATGATATCATGAAATTTGCAGGCAAATGGATGGAACTAGAAAATATCATCTTGAGTGAGGTAACCCAGACTCAGAAAGACAAACATAGTATGTACTCACTCATAAGTGGATACTAGATGTGAGGGAAGGGATGGCCAGACTGCAACCCACAACTCCAGAGAGGCTAGCTAACAGGGAGAGACCCTAGGAGGGCCACATGGATGACCCTGCAAAGGAGAAGTGGATGAGATCTACATGAGTGGACTGGGTGTGGGGGGTGGCAGAAGGCGAGGAGTGGGAGATGAGGATATAGGAAAATGGGAGGGTGGAGCTGGAACAGAAACAGAGTGGGAGGGCAGGGAGGAAGATACCGTGATAGATGAGGATATCATGGGAATAGAAAGAGGCAGGGTGCTGGGGAGGCTCTCAGAAATCCACAAGGATGACCCCACCCTGGTCTACTGGCAGTGGTCCAGAGAGCGCCTTCACTGGTCTACTCTGGTGACCAGTCTAGTGAATAACCTAACTGTCATCATAGAGCCTTTGTCCAGTGACTGATGTAGACAGATGCAGAGATCCATGGCCAGGCACCAGGCTGAGCTCCAGAAATCCAATTGATGAGAGAGAGGAGGGATTCTGCAGGTGGGAGATATCGAGATCATGATGGGAAGATGTGCAGAGATGCCTGGACACAATAGTGGAAGTCCATGAACTGTAGACTAGTAGCTGTGGGGCCCCCATGGAACTGGACTAGGCCCTCTGGATGCAGAAGATGGTTGTTTGGCTGAAACTGTTTGGGGGACACCCAGGCAGGGGGATCGGGATCTGTCCCTGGTGCATGGGCAGGCTTTTGGGGATCTGGTGCCTGTGGTGTGTTGCTTTTCACAGCCTTGGTGCAGTGGGAAGGGGCTTGGACCTGCCTAGGCTCAGTGTGCTGGGCTTTGCTGACTCCCTATGGGAGACCTTGATTTGGGGGACGTGGGGATGCAGGGTGGCTTGAGAGAGAGGGCTGGAGGATGGGAGGAAGAAGGAGGGGGATCTGTAGGTGGTATGTGGAGTGAGTAGAAAATTTCTTAATAAAGAAAAATGAAAAAATAAATAAATAATTAAATAAATAAGAAACACAGAGCCAAATACAGAGGGCATAGCCAAAGAGATCAGAGAACTAGTGAAGAGCCATGAATACCTTATCTTACCACCTCACCACCATTGCTTCCCAAGAGAGAGCTTCCTCCTGTGTAACCTGTGTTTTTATTGCCTTTCTGTTCTGCTTTCTCATTGGCTCTAAGCCCAGCCACATGACATCCTCATCACTGCCTGCCTATACAGATCTCCAGGTCTCTATGGTTGGTACTGGGATTAAAGGCTCATGTCATCATGCTTGACTATGTCCTTGACCACACATTGACTCTGCCTGCCATATGATTGGATTAAATTGGATGGTCATGCTGGTTGATGAACTATCACCTCTTCTAATTAATATGGGAGCCCGTTTTCGGGTTCCTCGTAGCTTTACCCAGCAGGTCCGCATAGAGGATGATTAGGACCACAGGCCTGAGTGCAGGTGTCTGAGATGGTCTGCACTTGGCTGTGCTGGAGGAGGAGGTCATTTGCTCCACCTCTTGGCGTCTCTATAAAAACCCTGGGGCAGAGACAGTCAGGGCCCGTTAGAATAGGTTCCAGGCCCTCTCGAGGCTATCCTTTATTTTCTATCTGTTTATCTCCACAATATTCTCCGTAATAAATCCTTCTAATATTTCCTGCTACTCACACTCAAGAAAACTCTGGGGAACTGTGGGGTTGGTGGGTAAACTCCCCACAGAATGGTGCCATGAACAGGGACTAAAGAAAAAAGAAAAAAAGGACTAAAGGAAAAAAGGAGGACTAAAGAAAAAAGGAAAAAGAAAAAGGGGGACTAAAGACAAATGAACAGGGACTAAAGACAAAGTAATAGGGATCAAAGATAAAGGAAAATAATATGTTTTATTACAGAGTTTTTGGCGAAAGTGTTGAGTCAGCCCTGCCAGTGGAAAGGCATGCCGGTGTTATGGAAAATATATATTTTATATATATATTGAGGGGCAGGGGTTTTATCCTCGAGAGAAAAGGAAAGCGGACTGGAAGGATGTCCGATGCTGCAGCGCAATTCTCTTCTGTCAAAATTTTCTATCTTCTATCCCTTTCTCAATTTCTATCTGTGAAAAATAAGTATAAGGTATAATGTAGTAATATAGTGCAGGAAAAACTTAGAAGTGTAAGATCGTGTAGAAAAAATAAGTAAGGCAACTAGACAGAAAAACTCTCCAATTTTCTAACTTTGGGGGCTATGAATGCAAACTGGGGGAAAAATCTTTCTTTGGGCTTTACGGGTAGTAAAAAAGCTCTTCTCTGAGCTTTGGGGAAGAAAAACTTTCCTATGGAAGCTTTTGTCCTGGGGACAGCTGAAATGCTAAGTCCAAGAGGCAGGAAAAAGTGTTTTCTCCCTGAGGCAAAAATGGGGGTGTAAGAAGTCAAAGTTTAAAGTTGGGAAGTTTTGGGAAAAGTTGGTCTTTTTTTCTCCTGGGGAAAAAAATCTTTCTCTTAAACTATAAAGCTTTTCTTGGAAAATTTGGGGGGGGGAATCTCTAAAAAGCTTTAATCTTTCTCAAAAGCTCTCAAACTTAAAAACTAAAGCCTTTTAGAACTCTCTCTCTGAAGGACAAAAATTAGAATCACCTGAAGATATTAGTATGGCGACCACCTGTGATTAGTTCTAAGGGAAAACAAACCTCTTAAGACAGCAAAACCTCTAATTTCTCTTTCAAGCTTTAAAAATCCTCCCTGCAATGAAGGAGGCAGCCTTGATTTCCTAAAAACCTCTTCTAAGCTCTTTCTCTTCAAGCTAGTAAAAGACAGTGGGTCAGAGTACCCTGAGGGAAACGGTTGGGAGAGTGTGGGTAAAGAGCTACAGAGAGCCCAAAAGGGCAGGAAACTTTACCTGAGAAAAGCAAAAAAACCAAGCTTCTCAGTTACAGCAGAGCTGAAACATCAAGGGTTTTGTTTGAGTGAGCATTTCAGAATGAAAAGGTGCTCCTAATCTTCCTAACACAAAGATCCCCGGAAGCATTGTATCCTCTCTTCTGAGCAAAAACCCAGAGGCGACTGGCCAGCGTCTCTGAGTTGGAGTGCCATTCGGGGATACTAGGGTTCCTACAGTTGCAGACTTCCTGGAGCACAGAGCTGAGGCAGGAAGGTGCAGGACCCAGGGGAAGATAGCTAATGAACAAAGCTAAAGCCAGTGGAAACAGCACAGTTGCCCGCTTTCCTACAAGTCCCAGGTTGATAGGTCCACAGCTGCAAAAAGAAATCTGAAAAAAAAGCTTTCCTATCAGAGAAAGTACCTTTCTGGGAAAACAGTAAAGCTGAACTGTGTCTGAAGCAGTTGTGCTGCTGAGTCAGAACGCTGTCTGGGGAAAGAGCCCAGCCAGGGCAGAACAGAACTATCCAGGAGTAAAGCTTTCTTTTCTGTCAGAGAAAGCATCTCTTTGAGAAAAGTTTTGTTTCAACTGACTCCCGGTGAGATGAGGGAGTGTAGCCATTGCCTCTGGTATAAGCTCTGTCCTTGAGCACCCAGACAAGCAAACACAACCCACTGGGGGACTGGGCCAGGTGTGGGCCTGATGAGGCAAAACACCTGTCCTAATGGGAGTTTAGAAATGGCAAAAACCTCCCTTGTTAGATTTTTCAGTCTGTACACAAACCACACAGACCCGGTAAACAGAAACAGACAAAAAGCCCCTACCTTCAGTAGCAGGGTAAGCCGCCACTGTAGTGTGGAAACTTTCTGGGGTAGAGGGGATAAACTGAGACCAAACTGGGTACTGTCAGGGAGAAAGACTGAAGAAACAGAAGGTACAGATTCCTCCCCAGAAAATGCATGACCTGTGAAAGCTGCTAAGAGTTTGAGGCAGCTTGGGGGGAAAAAAGCCCCTACCTCCAAAGGCAGCTAGCAGAGGAACAGAGCAGCCTGAGATATCTGAAGCTCTGCATCTGGGGGCAAAGGAACAAGCAAAATGAGAATAAAATCAGTGGGAGAAAATCTCTCTGAAGGAGCCATGGAAAAGCTGTTGTACATGATCTTGTTTTTCACTGACTGGCTAAAACAAACACAAGCCCCGAGGAAAGTTGCTATTAGAAATGCCAGCCTCAATGCCGGCTAACAAGGCAGGTGCGGTTCTGATCCAGGGCCAGTGTCAAATGAAGGAGAGACACTTGTTAAAACCAGCTGAGGAGAGACCAGAAATCTCCCAATGTGCAATAGCTGAAAATGTAAAATGCTTGTTCAAATCTCCCATTGCAAAAGCAAAAAACTTTGTTCAAACCTCCCGGGCAAGAATTTGTAAGCAAGTCTGGTAAAAGAGAACCAGTTGACTCTCAGACCCAAAAAGAACTATGGGAAATGACTGATATAAGGGAAATGATATAAGGGACTGATATAAGGGACTGATATTATTATGGACTGATATAAGGGAAATGCATTCTGGGAAAGGTATTTTTTCCGCTAAATATGGCGAAATTGCCCTGAAACACTTTTGTCAGCTCGAAAATACGTTCATGGTAAACTTAAAATAAAGCTTTTAAAAGAATAAGGAGGAAAATCGTCTAAGAGTTTTAAGTGTCAGTTCCAATGAAAAATTGAAATGATACAGAAGTAGGTGCTTCGCGGTTTGGAGCTCCGTTGGTAAAATGCCTTATTTACCCTAATAGCTGTGCAAAGTTTTACGGTAATTGGATGACAAAAGGCTACCTTTAAAAGCAAACAAGCCACCTTAAAATCCTTAAGAAAGCAAGAGAAAGCCGTTTATACACTGAACATTGTTTTAGATATGAAGAAACTTATGGGAAAATAAAGTTCTTTGCCTTTTGAACAAACTGCCTTCAATGAGTAATTCCTTTGCAAATCTAATAAGGAGACAAGGAAACAGGCATTCAAAAAGAAATGACTGCTTTATAGATGGGGAACAAACTTCAGAAAAATCTATCTTAAAAAAATAGTTGCTTCACCTGAAAGTTCCTTATAAGAAATCAATGCTAAATATCACAGCTGCTAATAATATCAGGAGTTAAAGCTAATGAAGTGAAAATACTAAATCCTGAAAATGCTTTTTCTCAGAGTAAACTAATGAAGGATATGTTTCATGAAAAGAACATCTATGTTCTTAACTCCTTTGAATAGTAACAGTTTTGGTGAAAATATTGGCACTAACAACAATCAAGTCAAAATGTTTCAACAAATTCAAGACGCTATTCACAAAAGAAAGCTGCCATGCTTTGTGGGCCATATTAGAGCT
>CABHPH010090058.1:0-100498 GCA_902168325.1 Peromyscus nudipes
TCTCTCTCTCTCTCTCTCTCTGTGTGTGTGTGTTTGTGTGTGTGTGTGTGTGTGTGATCTGTGGGTTCAAGTGCTCTTAATCTAAGCCTGGAATACCACATGCCTTATTTGCAAGTTTTAAACATTTAGGCAGAGCTATTTTAGAATGGTATGCATATAGTCTATCAACTATTAAATAATATTACAAAGTAATATTTTTATGCTTTATTTGCTAATACTACATTTAACTTTTTAATGTTAAAGTTTGCTATAGTGTCAGAAATTGAGAGGGATTTATATACTTGCAAACTAACAAATGGTATCTAAAATATATGTATGAGCAAGTATATACCATCAGTCTGTAAGCACATACATAATTCATACCAACTCACATGTATTTATAAATGTGTAATTACAGAACAAAAATATTCCTCGGACAAAGAAACAAGCCTTTGACTATGTACTGCACTATCAGTAGGCAGAGCAATATATTACAAATAAAATACAATACAATACATTTGAATGTATGTGTGTCCAGTGAGGTGTGTCATGTCTCCACACCCTTTGACCACAGAAACAGATGACTTGATGGCCCTTTCCATGAATACGTTGGCTGCAGCGCAGAATATAGGATTTCAAGTGTATTATTAATATAGATAAACAAATAACTCCAAAGAGGCAAATTCCTTTATACCACTGGGTGCCAGTGTTTTAATTTAAACAATACCTGAACTTAGCAGAGGAGGTAAAACCACTATTTTTCTGAAGAGGATTTGTTTCCCAACATTAATATTCTCATTTACAAATTCTATCTATTCATTAAATAGTATTATTCACTTATTTAAATATAGCACTAAGTGGAGGAAGTATCTTATCTTTGACAATATACATACACAAATGCATGAATGCACACACAAACACACACACACACACACACACATATACACACACATGAGAGAGAGAAAGAGAATGAGATGGTTACTGTAGACAACTGTAATTTTTGGTGACCATCATAGTTAGTACAATGCTTATACTATAAAGAATACTGAATCGAACTATCTCTACAATATTTTTAAACAAAATTGTAGGTTACTTATTATAGTTTTGACTATGTGACAGTAAAAATAAAGGTGATATACATTAATAATAACATTGATTACCCTGTCTTGAAAAACCAAAAATAAATAAATAAATAAATAACATTGACTAAACTCATGATATTTGAATGATAAGAACTTTTGACGTGGATAAAATTATTAAACGTTCTTTCTCATCTTCACTTGATTCTTCTGTAAAATTACTTAGTAATACATAAACATCCACTAAGATTTAGTTAGAAAACATTAAGCAAAATATTTATTTAAAGAAAATACTTTAATTTAATACCTATTAATTTTTTGCTGTTGTATATATACATATATATATAATGAATTGTAGTCATTTTTTACTTTCCGTTACTCTACCTCACCCCCTGCCATTGCTCACTAAAATCTCTCTTCTTCCAGACAATTCCCACACCACTTTCACAGCTTTTCTGTGTGTAATTCACTGAGTTTGATTGCAGTTTCTTTCAGATGAATGTCTGGAAGGGTATTTATGGAACATGGGTGACTCATAAAGGCGACACCCTGAAGAAATGGACTTATCTTCCCCCTGATGTCATTAACTCTCAATAGTCACTCATGAAGAGGTGAAACCTCATGAGCCCCTTCACACCCCGTGCAAAATATTAGTGGTCCCAATCTTGTTTAAGCTTTTCCTGGGTAACCACGGCTTCAGTGAATGTCTGAGTGTAACTTCTATGTCGTATCCAGACCCAGCTCTTCATTCTCTGGATCTGACATTTTGTTGGCCATTCTTCCAAAGTGTTCCCTGAGCTTTAGAGTGTGTAACACAAATACCACATTTAGGGCCACTGTCATCTACATTTGGGACTTCTAGGAATTTCTACATTAACTGGCCCTCACTGTAATAAGAAGCTTCTCTGATATGACAGCTGAGAGTAAGAATTAGAGATAGATTATCTAAATATAGATAATCTGTAGATTTAGAAATATTGGTATGTGTAATTAGAAGGCAATTTGATGCCATGTTCATTTATCAAAATAATAGTAGTAAGTTTTGCCTCGGGTCTATGACTTCCCCACTCATCAGAACTTGACAAGGTTCATGGAAAAGGGTAGAAGTTCCCACCTTTTTAGTGGACTTCAAATCCACTCAGAAGCAGCTTGCCACCCCCACAGTATTTATCACTGTTGATCCAGTGGGCTTTTGTTGCCTGGAAGGTTGTGAGTGTTGCTTTCAAGGTCAAAAGCTGGGTGAGATCATTGATGACTTTTTGTCCACAGTAGCCTGATTAACACCTTCCAGCACCATAAGAACTAGCCAACAGGGAGGTTCTTTCAGTCAAATACCATACTGATTTCTATATCTTATGGCTAAAGTATGCGGTACCTTCAATGACAGGGTCAAATATCCTGAAAGATACTCAGACCTACTTTATGTGAAAATGGAGTCACTTGAAAGTTCAGTAATTACAAACAGCTTCCAATTATTACAAACTAAGAATAAAATATACATAAAATAACATAGAGACTGAGCAGGTTATATTTAGGGATATATATGTATACAAATGGACAGATAAGAGTATAGCAACAATTATTAAAAAAAAAAAAAAACAGGCCATAAGTGTGAAAGAAAGGAGAAGTATAAGGGAGGGTTTTCAGGGAGGTAAGGGAATGTATATATTATGTAATTACATATAATCTCAAAAATCAAATAATCAAAAATAGCAATAATAACCTCATGAAAATATAAAAGGAATAAAAACATTTTCAACTCACCCTAATTTGGTATATGATCTTTTATATTGCCTGAAAACACATATACAACATTACAAAGATGAAGCAGCTTGCACTTAGATATTTAGGAAAAATTAAACTAACTAAATAAACGAGTGTGTCTGTGTCTGTGTATGTATGTATGTATAAATAAGTCAAAATGAATGAAAACAGATGCCAAGAATTTTCAAATGAGTAAGGATGACTATATGGGAGGTTTAGGAGGGAGAAAAGGGATGGGAAAATGATGTACTTATAATTTCACAAAATTGTTTCATTTTGAAAACAAAAAGTATTTCAAACCATAAAAAATGAAATGTAGTGTAATAACGAATTCATTCTCAATATGCCAATTGTTTTCTCTCTGAAACAATGTTTTTATCTTAAAATTTTATAATTAACTACAAAAATGCTGCCTGCTCTTTAATTTTTTTTATTTGGTTTGTTAATGTCTGTGTTTCTCTTTGTAGTACTAGTGTACAGTTTAACCAGAGCTGCCTCATTCCTTGTGGATGTACTTACGGACATTTGTAAGCCACTCTACAATGGGTGCAATGAACCTAACTCTGATCCCCTGCAAGAGCAATTAATTAAAATGTTTTTGATTACTGCCTCATCTCTGTAGTCCTCTCACTCATTCTTTAAAATATATAGATAGATATACTTTAAATATATATATATATAATATATGTGTGTGTGCATGTGTGTGTGCAAATGCACATATATGCATAGTTATATATAATTATGTACTTGTATGCAATTAATATATCTCTTTAATTTTTATACAGAAGATTTAAATTATTACTTTACATTTCATTTAAAATCAGATACAGGGATTGCTGCTGCAAAACTTCTGGCCCAATGAACAAAAGCTGCAGAAAAATGGCATAAATAAGCGGAGTCTTTTCACATTTAAATATGCCCTTTATTGTACACATTGAAATGGCATCTCATTTTTCAATGAGTCCCAGAACAGCAGGCAAATACAATTCTATCAAAGCACATGAATCAATAGACCAAACAAGTTACACTGTAGCAGTTTATACATCAAAAGAACTTGTCTATTTCTATGAGCAATATCATCAAAATCAATATATCCCCCAATCTACAGCTATTCCCCAAACTACTCTTTCATATTACATATTCAAACAGCTGTAAACAAATTAATAAATTGCCCTGGACTTTTGTTTTCTCTTCTCTTGAATTTTAATTGATTCATATCCCTGGAAAATCCATGTAGACTTGTTATGTTGGCTCTTTTCCCTTTTCTAGCATGAAGACAAATACAGTGAATGAGTGCTCTAACCTCACACTTCACTAGCCATTTGTAGTTTTTATGTTAAACTCAAAGAGAGCTCTTCTGTTAAACATTTAGTATGTAATTTTCTCCCATCATTAAAATACAAAGCAACAGTTTTCTTGCCCAGATCGTGGTGACGAGTCCTATAATGTCAGTGAAGCACAGAATCTACAGATGCTCTTAAAGAGCAGCCAATCTATGCACGCTAATAAAGGAGTGATTAGATAACTTACATCTGCATAAGCCAGAATCTGCAAGAACACTTAATTACTAAGTCTCTTACTTGCATGTTACATTAAGGAAATCAACCTCTCAGTTCCTCCTCCATCGTGTGCATGTGTGTGTGTATGTGTGTGTGTGTGTGTGTGTGTGTGTGTGTGTGTGTGTGTGTTATATGTAGGAGCATGTGTGTCTTTCTTTGTCTCTCTCTCTCCCTCTCACCCCACTGGTGCCGTTTTGTGTTCTTACATTAAAATATTGTTATTTAAATCTCAAGTGTTATTCTTAGGTAATACACTTACACATGTCTCTGATTTAACACTTCTTAATCTCTTCTCATTGTTAAAAATAATTACTCTGTTTTAGATGATACTTGTAATAGAAACAGTCCCTTGGATATGAAAATGGATATGGCAAGAAGGAATCCTAAAAACATGAAAGGGATAAGCATTGAAATGTAGGTGGAATACAGCCGTTAACCTGGTCACTGTAGTGGATGAACAAGATCCAAGAGGCCTTTGAGCTGTGAAATGACAATTTTGATCAACACCTCCTATGACTTTTATCACTGTTAAATTAGAATAATTCATTTCTGAGCATAACATTGAATACAAAGTCTTCTGTGTGCTCTTCTCTATCATATTTATTGCTTAAATAGTGAAAAAAGTCAGAGGTCTGGAGACAAATATTTCAGTGGAACAGAATTCCAGAAAAATTTGTCAAATGTAAAATATTTTAGAAAACAGTATTAATTATTTCTGTATTCATGACAAGTCAGAAATATAACCTGCCCAATACGTCAAAGAACAATGATACAGATGAATATATTACTTGGCTCCTGACCACTCAGTTTATCATTTCAGGACAGCATTGCAAGAAGGTGATCTTTGCACTTCAAAAATTGTATGAATAATTATTCCTTTATTTTTACATTATTAACATAATTCGACAGCAGATCCTACAGAATACCAGAACTCCACTTTTGTTTCTCATTAACTCCCAGTGGCCTCATTAAATACTTGCATGTGGATTCAAAGACCAAATAGGCAAGCCTCTTGCAGTATCTTTCATAGTTTGATTCTCTCTAATTTCTTATGATCCATGTTCCTGATTCAATGTGGAGAAATCTCTGTGTTATAAGAGCTTAGTAGTTACAATAAGTTGCATTTGTCAAAGTTCTATAGAGGGACAGAGTTATGTATTAATCCTATATATATATAATATATAGATATATCTATACATTATATAATATATGGTATTCATAATATATAGAGGTATATTCAGTCTATATATGCATATATATACTATATATATATACATACATATATATATATAGAGAGAGGGAGGTTGTTAATTTGAGTGGTTTAAAGTTTGTGCAGTTTGTCCATGGCTGTCTAACAATGGAATGTCCTAGAATCAAGTTGTTATTCAGTCCATGAGGCTGGATATCATAGCTGATCTTAAGTATATGCTGATGCTGAGATTTCAAAGAAGTAGACTTTAATGCCTGTGGAGGAATGGACTTGCCAGCAAGAATAAGAGCAAGCAGGTAAAAAGAGTGAGATTCCTTCTTCCATGTCCTTTAGATAGGCTTTGAGTAGAGTGTATGCCACAGATTAAAGGTGGATCTTAACTATCTCAAAAGATATAGATTTATAATTGGTCTTTAGACTTCAGACTTCTAATGATTTAATTAAGGAAAAGTCTCTCACAGGTGTACTCAGCCTCATGGGTTTTAGTTAGTTCCAGATGTAGTCAAGTTGACAACCAAGAATAGCCATCATAAAAGATTTACAGATTTTAAATTTGGCTTCCTAATTTATCTACAATTTAACATAGTTACAGGCTCTGAAGTTTAGACGATCTATACCTTTTATGAACTTTACCCAGCCTATTTTAGTAACCACTTTTCTCCGTGTTACTTTTTTTTTTAAAAAAAAAAAAAAGAGTCATGATATGTAGCATAGTCTAGCCTCAAACTCATTATCATGGTCTCATCTTTTGATTGTTAGAATTGATGGCGTGCCATAATGTCTAGCTCAAACTGGCTTTTAATCCACAGTGGAATAACAATAAACATTTGTAACATTAACATTGGTTCAGTTCAGTTCCTATTTTTTTTATAAGTTAAATTATTAGGAAACTAGCTCACCTCAACAAACTTAAGCATTTGATGACAATAAATGAGGGAGTATTTGCTGGCTCAAAGTGCATAGAAAGAGGATGTACCATTATGTATTTTGATTTGATTGTTTATGTCCCTCACAGACTCACATTTGAAAATTTAGTCTCCTCTACTGTGGGGGTTTATGGAGCATTTAGGTGATAGAATGTTCCTGGGGAAAGTGAATTGGTTAGGAACAATTGGTGAGGTCCACAACCAAGCTCTTCTTCTGGCCCAGTGTCTGTTCCTTGCCAGTGTGATGTAATGAACTGTGACCCTCTCTGTCACAGATCTAATTGTCACCATGTAATGAATGGAGAAAATGGAAACTAAGAACTGAGTTGTTGTTGTGATAAATCTGGCCATGTGGTTGCTAAATATTTGAGATTGGTCTGCAGGAAAATATGGAAAAATCTGAAGCTGTGAAGGAGAAAAGCCTTTAAATTTACCAGCCACACTTACCAGGCCTTTCTGGTTAAAGTTCAGAAGACTATAACAATGAATATAAATGAGTACATTATAGACTGTACTCATAAGACCTCCTAGTCGAGAGTACCATCAGGAGTTGAAGAAGATGTCATTCTGGTTGTATTCTTGAAAAGACCCTGCTGGTCTTCTCCCATTGTGTTGAAATCTTGAGTGAAGCAAATTTCGGAAACAATTGATTCAGTTGTATGGCAGACTAAATTCAAGACAGCATAACATCCAGGCTGTGTCATGGTTACCCACCTCTGTGTTTTGTGCAGTTTATAGTGAAAGTGAAGCAAAGTTGTAAAAACATGTGCAGCTTGTAAGAAAAAGGAGAATGAACATATAAGGCCACAGACGAGGAGGAGTACAAAGAGGTTATTGCTGGCAAGGAGAAGTTGAGCACCTTTTACTGACACAATGGAAAAGTGCCTAGTGGGTAGGAATGTACCCATGTAAAGATACAGATGTGACAATACAAACATATCTGAAGAGTTTTCTTTTTTTAATTGATTTTTTTTCATTTTACATACCAGCCACAGTTACCATTCTTCCCCTCCTCCTGCTTCCCCCCACCTCCCTCAATCCAACCCCATTCAATTTTCAGAAAAGGCAAGGCTGCCCATGTGGAGTAAACAAGGTCTTGCATGTTCAGTTGAGGCAGGACCAAGACCCTGCCTCCCATTGCCACATCAAGGCTAAGCGAGGCATCCCACCATATGGAATGGACTTCAAAAAGTCAGCTCATGCACCAGGGATAAATCCTGGTCCCACTTCCAGTGGTCACACAAACAGACCAGCCTCTCCTGAGTGAGGTAACCCAGACCCAGAAAGACAAACATGGTAGATACTCACTCATAAGTAGATACTAGATGTAAAGCAAAGGATAATCAGACCATAATCCACAGCTTCAGAGAAGCAAGGTAACAAGGAGGACCCTAAAAGGGACGCATGGATCACCCTGGGAAGGGGAAAGAGAATATTCATTTGAAAAGATAGTGCCTAGATGGGCCTGCTATGTATTTTAAGAGTTTCAGAACTGGGAAAGCTGATGGCGAAGTATAATGAAAACCTTGGCAACATTGTGAATACTGGCCTATTTAGGCTACAATGAGACCCTATCTCAAAACAGACAACAACAAATTAAACATTAGAGAGCCCATAAAAAAAAGAGTGCTTACAATGGATATCTTGAAGTAATGCTACCTCCGAAAGTGTTTTGTAATTTCGAACATACAGACACGAAGAAGTTACTATTCCCATAAGTAAGGGCTAGGATACAGCTTGATCACATAGCAAATATTGTCATTGTCTCATAGTACTGATTGTGTAGGAATGCAGGATGCAGCAATGCAGTAGTGGAAAGTTCACCTAGGTTCCAGAAAGGCAAGTCGTTAGGCACCACATATGCATTTTGTGCATGAAGTTTCCAGGAAATGCTGGGACTGACGCTACAAAGGTAAAGCCCAAATTGCACTGAACATTCCAGGACATTGGAAATTCAACAATGTGGGATGTCAGCCAAGCTAAGTTGCAGTTGACAAATAGACCTGACCGGAGGGATTGGGCACACATGTCTCAGACATGCAGAATTAGAAGGACAGAACTAATGAAGAAAATTAGAGTCCAGGTGATGTCATCCTGAACCCAAATCTAGACATGAGTTAAGTTTGGAGTCTGTCCTTGTGGGTTTTAAACATGTATGGTTATGCCCCAGTTCCTCCCTTTTAGAATGACAATGTTTGCATTATCCTACTAGTTGATAAATGTATGCACCTTGTATGTATGTATTGGTCTATTTATTATATTTTCTTTTATTTTACAAAAGCTTTCAATTAAAAAATAAATTAGAGCTGGGCAGTGGTGGCACATGCCTTTAATCCCAGCACTCGGGAGGCAGAGCCAGGCAGATCTCTGTGAGTTTGAGGCCAGCCTGGACTACAGAGCGGGAGCCAGTACAGGCACCAGGACAGGCACCAAAACTATATGGAGAAACCCTGTCTCATAAAAACAAAAAAACAAAAAGAAAGAAAGAAAGAAAAGAAAAGAAAAAAATTGGAGTCTCAGAAGGAACTTTGTGCTTTGAACAGCATAGAAACTTTAAGACTGGAAATTGTTGAAGTTGTATCAATGCACTTTTTCAATATGTGGATTGTTAGTCAATTGGGGACAGGTAAGAAAAAGTATTATTGTTTGTATATGGACTGTCCTTTGTAGCTCCATGCTTTTGACCACTTAGTACCCTGGAATACTGATGTTTTGGATATTTACAGAAGTTTTATGAATAGCTTAGGTGAAGGTAGTAAGTAATTTGCAGGAGGCAGATTTGGGGAGGCATAGGAGACCTTTAAATATACAGTTTCTGCTTGCTTTGGTCTGCTATCTGCTTATTGGTCACCATGACAAAATAAGTAGTTGTCACCAGTTTCTCCGATCATTTAAATTCCATCCACCATGCCTTTTCTGCCATGGTTGATTATACCTCAAGCCATGAGCCACAACCAACCTCCTTTAAGTTGCTTCTTACTTAGTATTTGTTAGTAGCAGGAAGGAAATTAACAAACACATATATGTTACAACCCATGCTACTAAACCAAATGCATTTTACTGCTATAAATAGGGATAAGTTGAAAGATAGTACACCTTTCTCTGATTCTGTAAGTATATTTCACATTTCCCAAATGATGGGGAAAATGTTACTCTCTCTCTCTCTCTCTCTCTCTCTCTCTCTCTCTCTCTCTCTCTCTCTCCTACTGTATAAGTAATGTCATACTTCCTGTTACTGCATTCATTGATTGATGCACTGAATGTTGTTGAATATGTACTGTGTACTTAGTTTTTCAGTAAAGAGCACTGATCCACTTTGTACACGTTTGACCTCTTTTGTGCTGTGGTTGAGCTTCATGCACAAACTCACTCAGGTTCTTTCAGTGAGTCTTCTTCTAGAGCCCAGCTAATGGAAGTAACTTTGAAGACATGGTTGATGAGAAAGTCATTGTGGTGCATGCTTCTTACCATTTTGGTACCATTTTCAGACATATCTGTTTATCATGACACATTCAACAGGTGCCCTGATCATCTTCTTAGGTTCTTATAGCTGTTTGCTCTTTGTTTTGGTGATATATTTCTCCATCAAAATCATCTTCTTCAAACATTAGACTAGAAATAGTCTGATAAAAAGATAGTCAAGACCAGTAAGACAAAAAATAAGAGGGCAGACCTAGAGAGTGTGTCCTTACAACAATAGCCCTTATTAGCACAATATTTCACTTCCTCTTTACCTTCTCTCTGCACAATATGAACTTGGCTAATAAAACCCTTCCTAATTTATGTTAAACCCTTTCCTGAATTAAAATAAATGCAGTTGGTGAAGGGAATGCATGATTCCCTATACAAAGACCAAGATTGATTTGTAAATGGTTTCCTTAATGAAAGAGGAAGTGATACATAATACTTTCTTGAGTTTCACTCCCTGAAGGATAGTACCTTCATGTGTATCATCTAGCTTTCTCCACAGTTGACGTAGGAACTATGCAACCCCTCTTCTGTGAAAACTAAGATTCTCCCTTTCAAGAACTTCTGCAACTGGCTATTTTCTAATCTCACTCTGGCTATTATCTAATCTCACTAATTCAACATGTCAGCTATTTAATTACATAATTCTTGTCACCGTGTATACAAATTCCTTTGTAGAAAAGTAAATCAACCTCACAGTGAAACGCACTTGGCCTTTCTACAAGTTATTTGTTCACGGGAGTCCTTGCCCTGGAGGAGATGGGAATGGGGGGTGGGCTGGGGCTAGGGAGGGGGGGTGGGAGGAGAGAGGACAGGGGAATCCGTGGCTGATATGTAAAAGTAAATTAAATTATAAAAAAATAAAAATTAGAAATGTTGGGGAAAAAAAAGGAAATCCCATACTATGTAAGGTTACCATCAGTGGAATCCTGGTCATTGGTAATCATTAACAAGCTGTGAAGTTTTTCTATAACACTTTGAAAATGTATTTAGACTGGAGATAGTACCCTTATTTCCTAATTGCTATAACTCAAACTCTAGTATTTTTTTTGGCATATGGAAGAATTAGATGAATAAGGATGAATTCAATTATTTTAACAGGAAGATATTTATCCATGACTAGACTTAGAGATTAACACTTATAAAAATATTCTAAGGCTGATATCATATGACAGTTAAAATAAACCTCTTCAGCACAGACTTCAATATAGGGAAATGGTATTCCATAATATATACCAATGAGAAGTCACTGACATCCACATTATGCTGTATAAGTTCTTCACCTTTGGGTCTACTGATAAATATTTTAATCCTAAAAGATAGACCCTACTTCTATGGACAGTACAGTAGTTATGATAAACTAAGTAAACACAAACTGGTTTCTATTTATCCTTCAATAAGCCTGAAAGGTTTGATCTTAATTGAAACAGAGATGATATCTGTTCATTAAAACACATAGCACAGTTTTGAGTTCTCACAGCCCCTCCCTCTGCCCTGTTTTTGTAATTCCCTGGCACTTCTGGAACAATGGATTGCTCTTCCTTTCACTCAGTCTTTTCCTTCAACTCCTTACATCACAAGGCGCTTATCGCTAATTGGCTATTTCCTATGAAATCCATTTCTAGGCTTAAAGATGAAAATTACTTTTTATTCAAACATTTTATCTCACTTAGAGAGACAGGTATAATAAATCACACACTCTTTCACGAAGTTACAATAATCAGTATAAAATTACCTGAGCTTCATAATGTGTTTTATGCTGAAGCTCACTCTCTGTTGAAACTGTAAACATGCCAAATAATTTGTTTGATCTCTCCAAGCCCAGGAATTAAAATACTTGAGTGCTAACAAAACTTTCATAGGAGATTGGCCATTTCTTTAAGTATTTCAATCTGTTGTTTATACAAACCAAGCATATCACAAATATTAAAGAAATAGATTGCTGAATAATATGCCAGGACACTGATGAACTGTAAGGGATTATTGCTTGTTGAATATTTACCTACTCCGACCAGAGAATCCATTCAAATCTTAAGACAGTTAATGAGGGAGGAGCCAGGATTTCTTTTCTGCAGATGGAGAAAATGAAGAGCACAATCACTAACGCGCCCATCTGAGAGCAATCATCCACGAACAGTGAGAACAAAATTCCAAATCCATTAAGCTCCAAAGCTCAGGATTTTTATCTATAAAAAAAAAAGTATGGTTGCAGGTAAGCATTCAGTACTCATTACTACTTTTATAATAGTTTTTAATCAATAGAAAATCACTTAAGTAAATTTAGTTCATTTTAATTCTTTTCCTTACATTAGAAAGAATCCTGATTTCATCTTATGAAGCTATTTTTATAGGTAATACTTACTTCCTCATTTATACTTCTTTAAGTGAAAAACAAGCTTTATAGGTATATTGGCTTGACACACATGTTTTTGTTAGTAGTTCCTGAATTTTGAAAATTTTTTAAAATTGAAATAATATTTTTAAATCTGTATTTAAAGACAAAAACTATAAATATAATAAATACAATTACAAATATTGATATCCCAACCTTTTGATTCAAGGCTGTATAATTGTTCCATTATAGATATAGTCTCAATTATTATGTAAAATTCCAATTTACTACAGATTATTATTGCACATAATAAGCATTCAAGAGTCCCCAAGATAAAATTATTTAAGATTTTTGTGCTTTAGAGACATTTAAACATACCTTCCCAGCTTCTCAGATATGCTCTCATGCCTGCAGTCTCTTTCATTTTAAATGACTTTGCCACTGAATTTGAGCATCTCTCATATTTCAATGCAACTCTCACCAGACTCAAAACTGTTCTATACATTCTACCACTGCCTGGACACATAATATTTACACCGAATAACTTATTTGCCCTCAAAATGCAAGAATTTATGATCTGAATTTTGTAGACCAACTAGACACGATACCTAGAAAAATACCACAGTTGATAAAACAGCAAAGAAGCACTCATCTGTGTGCATGGGACCAAAATCGTAATAAAAACGGCTTCCACTTGAGAGTAGCGGTCATGAGAGGAGTCGGAGCAAGAGCGGCTGGGGGGGACTGGAAGGAAAACAAGGAGGAGAAGAGGCGTAAGTCTATTTCACTGACGGACATATCAACCCTCCTCTTTCAGATTCTTATCACGTTCTTTATGTTACTTGCAAAATGAAAAACGAAAGCTGAGGAAGAGATTGCTATTGGTCCAAATCTGACTTCTATTTGTTACACAGGCAGCATTAAGCTATAAAACGAAGTAAATATGTGAGAATAGGGGAGTATAGCAAAACGTCATTAGGAGTAACTTCGTTGGTATGTTCCTTTATTAGAAGAGTAGTTTTGGCTTTCTCCTAAGTCTATAGCCTATCTAGTGTCGGGTTCTCGGCCACTCAAGCAGTGTTGTGTTGGGTTCTAAGTCATGGAGTGCGCCCATACTCAAATCAGGTACAGGTTACTCCTACAAGCTTTGTTCCATTAGTGCACATAGGTGTTGCAGGTAGGTCATTATTGTAGATCAGAGGGTTCACATCTGGGTTGGTGTTTGCCTTTATCCTTTGGTAGAGTACAGAGTAACTTCTAATACCATGAATACTAGTCCTTAGGGGTAAAGCCTTCAGTAGGTACCAGCTCAACTTCTCTGTTCAATATTCAATGTTCACAGTGTTCAATGGCTGTGATGGTGTTTTCTCTAACAATTGGGCCTTATGTCAGTTTGTGTAGTCAATAGCTACAATAGCTTTGTCAATAGCCTGGGTTGTTTGGGGGTGCTTATAGGAACCCTTTGGCCAAAAACTTGATTAGATGTAACCCATTCATGGTAGTGGAATTTGGTGAAGAGAGATATCCAGTTGGGACATCTTTGTCTACTCCTTTATTTGGCGGTTTCATTTAGATTGTTTCCATGTGTATATTTTAGGAAGTTTTAATTCTATCAGCTTTCCATACAAACCCTCAGATCATCCTTAGTTTTTTGTTGTTGTTGTTGTTGTTTTTGGTCCTTAGTTTTAATTGTCCCTTCACATATTCCTCCCCTCACTCATGTCTTTCCTCACCTTCCATGTTTGTTTCTACTATTCCTGAGGTCAAGATTATGCCTCACTTTCATTTCTATCAGATTCAGTGTATCGGACTTTAGGTTGAAGTCTTTGATCCATTTGAAGGTGAGTTAGTATGAATCTATATACATTCTTCTACTTCTAACCATCCAATTGGATTAGCACCATTTGTTGAAGCTGTCTTTTTTTTCTCTCCAGGGTGTACTTCTGACTTTTTTTTTTTTAATAAAAAATCATGTGTCCATAGATCTGTGGATTTATTTCTGGATTTTTCAGTACATTTTGTTGATTAAGAAGGCCTTCCTAGATCTGTTTATGGGGCCACTAACAGTGGAACCAGGATCTGTCCCTGGCTCACAATCTGGCTTTTTGGATCCTATCCACTATGTTGGGATGCCTCACCCAGCCTTGATAGGGGTTGAGGGGGAAAGAGCTTGGTCCTACCTCAACTTGATATGCCATGCTTTGTTGACTCCCATGGGAGGCCTTACCCTTTCTGAGGAGTGTATGGGGAGGGGCAGAAAGGAGAAAATGGGGGATGGGGAATGGGAGGAGAGGAAGGAGGGGAACTGTGGTTGGTATGTAAAATAAATTAAAAAATGAATAATAAAAAAATAGCCTTCCTAAACTATGCTGCCCTTGACTATACTACTGAAACAAACTTTTGTTCTCAATGATACAACTTTCCCATAAGGAATATGTGATTGAAATACCAGAAGTAGTTGCAAGAGCATGGAAAACAAACAAACAGAAAACTATACAAGTCTGAGCAAGCCCAAATCCAAGCATGGAGAGGGGAGTTGGGCACAAAACTCTTCCATTTGCAGTGGGTACCTTGAAGATTGCTTGCCGCTACAAAAGGCAGAATCATTTCTCCAAGAGTATAACTCCTGTTAAGTTTATTACACTCCAGTGCAAAACAATACTTCCAAGAGTATTTGGTTAGATAATTGGTCTTAAAAGGGGGTGGGGGGTAGTGGGGGGGTGGGGGAAAGTGGGGTGGGGGGTTGGGGAGTAGGGGGGTGATGCAAAGTAGAGTGAGTAGGGAAAGGGACATGGGTCTGGGAAGAGTTAGGGAGGGGATATATGTGGTCAAAACATGATGTACAAAACTCTCAAAGTTCTAATATTTTTTTCTTTGATTTTATCTACTGACACTTTTCTGTAGTGAGAGTCAACATTATTTCACTCATCCTTTTACTGTTTAGTAAGTATTTATGCAATATATGAGCTAATAAAAGCAGAAATTTATCAAGAAGAGATATAACACTAATTCAAATGGAGGGTGATAGCAATGCTGTAGTGATTTGAATGAAAAGGCACTATCTAAAAAGATTAGAAGGAGCTGCATGGTGGAGGTGCATGCCTTTAATCCCAGGACTTTAATCCCAGCACTCCAGAGGCAGAGCCAACTGGATCTCTGTGAGTTCGAGGCCAGCCTGGTCTACAGAGCGAGATCCAGGACAGGCACCAAAGCTACACAGAGAAACCCTGTCTCAAAAAACAAAAAAACAAAAAACAAAAACAAAAACAAAGCAAAAACAGCAACAACAAAAACCCATAACAAACAAACAAACAAACAAACAAACAAACAAAAAACCAGTAGAAGGATTAGGAGATGTGGACTTGCTAGAGGAAGTGTGTCACGGTTTGACATATAAAAAACCTAAACCAAGCCCAGTGTCTCTCTCTCTCTTATGCTGCAGATCAGGATGTAGTGCTCAGTTGGTGCTCCAGTATTGTGTATGCTAACATGCATGATTCAGGCCATGATGATTAAAAAAAAATAACCTCTGAAACTCTAAGTAATCCCCCAATTAATGTTTTCTTTTCTGAGAGTTGCCTTCAACATGATATCTTCATACCATCAGAACAGTGACTAGGAAAAATTCCTGCCTAACTGATAGTTCCTGCCCCAAGAGTACAGTGAATCATTTTGATTAAAATGGAGGACATCTGAAAAGTCAGCTGAGAATTTCACAACAAGCAAGCCTGGAGAAAGTTGCTGAATCCTCTGCAAGACACTGAAACATCACAGCGGTTGTGCTGTTTCTGTCTGAAAGAATTAGTTTGTGTAATTAGAATATAATGAAGAAATCAGTATGCAAATATATTTAAAAGATAAGGAAAATTGACTTGATAGTCAAGCAATATAAAAAATGTGAAAAATTTGAGTTAGTCAGGAACTAACTAGAATCAAGTCTCTCAGCAAGGTGCTCATTATAATATAATTAGTAAGCAATTTATATCTTAATTATAATGTGTTAAAAATTATGAGTCAATGACTATTTCATTCGTCTTGTATACTTCACTCTTATAGAGACACTGAATTCTAACTCTATTGCAGAGGAATACACATTTTTTATATTATTTGTGTATTTATCATATAAAAGGTTCAGTATATGTATGAAATAAGATGTTATCTGAATTCAGTGAGAAAGCATTACATGAAAAATATTTACTAAGTTGGAAACAGTTTTTCATGGATTTTTTTTATTAACAAAAATGTTTATAGCTTCTCAGAGGCTACTGCATGATATGCTGATCCAAGGTTGGATCCTGATCTCATCATTCCAACTACAAGAAAAACTTTTTTTTTTGTTAGATAGCATTTCCAAAGGCTGATATGCCAGGCTTATTATTGCTAGTCTTTGATCTACAAAGTACCATATGGATAGCTACATGACATATGGAAACAGTAGAGTTTTCCATTATTGACTGCAAGAATGGATCAAGTTTCAGATTAAAGAGTCTATATTCATGGGCAAATTTGGAGGAACATCTTGGGAAGGCAAATAAATAAATACATACATACATAAATGAATAAAGTAATTCATTAAAGTCATTGGGCACCTTTAATAATTATTGAGATAATCAGTGTTCCTTGATTAGATTATAGATCTATTCCTTCAGTGTTAATATGAAAATACCTTATAGTAATGCACAAAAATGTCAATATTCTATTGTATTTTCATAGATAACAATCTTTGAAACTCTCAGGTATAAAGACAGGAAGATACAACCTAAAACTCAGAAGCAGAGTTATTTAGGAGAGTAATTACATAATTATTTATCTTGAAGTCTTTAATTGGTTGCTAGATGTTTAATGTTAAGATAGTAGTAAGCAAAGTAGTATTAGGAACAAATTAGTTGCAGGTAAGTTAATTTTTACATGACCAGCATTCTACTGCTGCGGTTTAAGAACTATTTACTTTCTTCAAGTAAGTATCCTCAAACTAAGAAGGCTTTATTAAATGTCACATGCAATATTCAATATACTTATGCAGACATGGGAGACAGTAATTAATTCAATACCTTGTAATATTTGTGTAATGAAAATCCAAATATTACTACTTAAAATTGAAAATATTAATAGAAAATACACAAAAATATTTAAATGCCATGTTTAAAGGTTTTGACAAGATCTTCTCAACACAAAAATATATGCAGTAAAAATTTTAATCAGCTTTTGCCCATTATCCCATGAAGTGGTCAGTGAAACTTAGTCAAGTAATTCAACATATACAAACATACCCTACAAAATGTCTGTGTTAATTTTCTTGTTCTTTGAGACACTGTGCTGAAGAATTTGTCAACTTCTTGAAAATGAATAAGCAAAGGGAGAGATCATGTTAGGATTTGTAGAATATATATCTATAGCCCCAGACTTTTCAAAACTGCTGACCACTCATGTTTAAACGGCTGTTACTTAGCCCAAACTGAGATGTTAATTCTGAAAAAAGTTATGCTTTCTGAAAAATTTTAAGCGCTTCATCACAAAGTAAAATGGCATTCTCTGAATATTTTTTCTCTTGTTAATGTAGTTCTCATTCCAACAATAAGCTTTTCCCTGAAGATGACACAGTGAATTCCCAAAGAGACTTTTCGTATTAAATAGCTTTGAAGCTAGTTTCACTGTGCTCCATTACCCCTTATTTGTTTTAACAGTTAGATCATCTAGACACAGAAAGAAAGATGGATTGTAATGATTTTCTTGCTATATCTCCTAATTCTAATTAAAATATCCCTGAAATATCCTGAGAAATCTCATTTGGCGTTCAGTTTGCTCAGCATTTTGGAAGTGTCACGTGACATATTTTCTTTATGTTTGTCATAAAAATCTACTAAAAAAAAAGTCACTTCTTTCATGAGCATTTTAAACTTTCCATCAAGAAGGTGAATTATCTTGATTTAAGCAGTCTATGGCGATGGAGATTTCCTAATACATCTTGTAAAAATCTTAGCAATGTTTTTAAAAGTCACATGGTTCCACATGTATATATTTATCATTATTTTTATCATCTATATTTTTTCTCATTAGTGCACTGGTTTGAACTTCCTCACCTACTGAGCCTTCTATCATTTCAGTGAAGGAAACAGACTTTATGAATTAATATTCTAAAAACAGCTTCCAAATAATATTTTTTGGAAAATTAGTATCATCTCAGGCAGACATAGCTGGCTAGAAGAGAAAAAGCAAACACCTTTCAAATGCAGACACTTTTTGAATTACAGGGCCATTAGAAGTGGTTGTCACAAAGGTATCAACCCTAGATGGCTCCTGTTCCACAGGATGACACTTAAAGAAATGGCCCAGACGACAGAGAAAGGAACAGCGGTCACATTGGCGATGAAGAGTGGATTTCATGCAACTTCCTTGCAATGTAAAAATCTGTGCATGCTCCTCCTGGTCAGAAAAGTAGCAAACCTCAGCTCTCATCAGAAACAAGAAACTGAGGAGACGCTGCATCATGACAACCTTGATAATAAATACAAGGGTGAATGACAGCAGCCTGTGACGTTCTCACTTCACTCTAGTCACAGGATGTTTTATAGAGGCCCCTATCAACTGACATTAAGCCATATTACATGATAATTTGACTAAAGAGTGGTATTAATTCAACTTTTGAGAATGTGATTGGTGTGGCCACTTGTAACTCTAAAATTGGGACTTGGAACATGGAGGTGGGAATTGAGAGTTCAAGGTCATTTTAGGCTAAATAGAGAGTTCAGGACAACATAGGGCTAAATGAAATGAAACCCTAACTAAAATAAAACAAAAACAACAAATAAACAAAAATCAAGAAAAGATAAATTAAAAATGAAATTTATTCAGATTTTCAGCTATTATGTGGTCTGTGTTTACATATGGATATATGTGCTTTTCAATAACTGCTCTTAGATAATGTTCCTCGATCTGCTTTATTGGAGTCTTGCAGATTGATGATGTCTCTTAATTCTTGTCTTTTACTGTTTTCAATACAGTAAGCTGACATCTTGGGATCTTTCATAAAATCATATTTATCTCCATTAAAATGGAATAGTAAACTTTCCTAGCATGTTTCAACTTTATGATGAACTCATTAGCATTGCCATATCTTTGGTGGTAACTTAAAGCTGTTTGTAAAAGAAATCAGAACAATTTTCCTATCATCCACACAGTCTGTAACAGTAGGAGGTGTTGTTGGAATTGAAGTGTGTTTGATGGTTGGCTGAGATAAAAGTGGATACTAAGATTTCAATTGAGGCATTTGATTCAAGTAACAACAATTTTATTCCCATCACCTGTATTTCCACTAATGGAGGTGATGAGTTCTGTGGTGATATTTTATTTGTACTGAAATGTGATTTTCTTTGTATGTTAATAAATAAAGTTGCCTGGAGATCAGAGGTCACATAGCGAGCCAAAAGCAGAAGTCAAGCAGTGGTAGCACATACCCTTAATCCGATCACATGGCAAGAAGAGTCTCTATGTGCTCAAGGACACAGCCAAGCATGGTGACACAAGCCTTTAATCCCAGTACCAACCATAGAGATCTGAAGGTCTATATAGACAGGCAGTGATGAGGAAGTCATGTGGCTGGGCTTAGAGCCAATTAGAAGGCAGAACAGATTTACAGCCCATTTCTTAAATGGACCATTGGGCATTTTGATGTCTAATTTCTTGAGTTCCTTATATATTCTGGATATCAGTCCTCTGTCAGATGTGGGGTTGGTGAAGATCTTTTCCCATTCTGTAGGTTGTCGCTTTGCCTTGTTGACTGTATCCTTTGCTCTACGAAAGCTTTTCAGTTTCAAGAGGTCCCATTGATTGATTGTTTCTCTCAGTGTCTGAGCTACTGGTGTTATATTTAGGAAGTGATCTCCTATGCCAATGCATTCAAGACTACTTCCTACTTTCTCTTCTAGCAGGTTCAGAGTAGCTGGATTTATGTTGAGGTCCTTGATCCACTTGGACTTAAGTTTTGTGCATGGTGATAGATATGGATCTATTTGCAGCCTTCTACACGTTGATATCCAGTTATGCCAGCACCATTTGTTGAAGATGCTTTCTTTTTTCCATTGTACACTTTTGGCTTCTTTGTCAAAAATAATATGTTCATAGGTGTGTGGATTCATGTCAGTGTCTTCAATTCGATTCCATTGGTCCACATGTCGGTTTTTATGCCAGTACCAAGTAGTTTTTTTTTTTTATAATTTATTTTATTTTATTTTACAATATAATTCAACTTTACATATCAGTCATAGATCACCCCGTTACCCCTCCTGCCACCCCGCCCCCCTTTCCCCGGCCTACCCCCCATTTCCATCTCCTCCAGGGCAAAGACTCCCCCGAGGATTGAGATCAACCTGGTGGACTCAGCCCAGGCAGGTCTAGTCCCCTCCTCCCAGGCTGAGCCAAGGGTCTCTACTAAGCCCCAGGTTTCAAACAGCCAATTCATGCACTGAGCACAGGACCCGGTCCAACTGCCTGGATGCCTCCTAAACAGATCAAGCCAATCAACTGTCTCACCCATTCAGAGGGCCTGATCTAGTTGGGGGCCCCTCAGCCATTGGTTCACAGTTCATGTGTTTCCATTTGTTTGGCCACTTGTCCCTGTATTCCATCCATCCCTGGTCCCAACAACTCTAGCTCACATAAACCCTCCTCCTTCTCTCCAATTGGACTCCCGGAGCTCCACCCAGGGCCTGACCGTGGCTATCTGCATCTAGTTCCCTCAGTCACTGGATGGGGTTTCTAGTATGACAATTAAGGTGTTTGGCCATCCTATCACCAGGGTAGGTCAGATCGGGCTATTTCTCGACTATTGCCAGCAGTCTATTGTGGGGGCATCTTTGTGGATTTCTGTGGGCCTCTCCAGCACTTTGCTCCTTCTTATCGAAGAATGGATAAATAAACTGTGGTACATATATACAATGGAATACTACTCAGCAGAGAAAAACAACGACATCATGAGGTTTGCAGGCAAATGGAGGGATCTAGAAAAAATCCTCCTGAGTGAGGTAACCCAGACTCAGAAAGACAAACATGGTATGTACCCACTCATAGGAGAATACTAGTTGTGGAACAAGGATGACTGGACAGCCACTCACAACACCAGAGAGGCTACCTGGAAATCAGGACCCCAAGAAAGACACGGGGATCGCCCAATGATGGAGAAATGGATGAGATCTACATGAACAGACTGGACGTGAGTGGGGGTAATGAGGGGTGAGGGGCGAGGGAAAGAGAACTTGGGGGAGCGGGAGATCCCAACTGGATCAAGTACAGAGAGGAAACACAAGGAATGTTCATGATAAATGAAGACCACATGAGAATAAGAAGGACCAAGTAGTTTTTATTACTGTAGCTCTATAGTAGAGCTTGAAGTCAGGGATCATGATGCCTCCAGAGGTTGTTTTATTGTACAGGATTCTTTTGGCTATCCTGGGTTTTTTGTTTTTCCATATGAAGTTGAGTATTATTCTTTCCAGGTCTGTGAAGAATTATGTTGGTATTTTGATGGGGATTGCATGGCCCACTCTGGTGATGGGATGTCCAAACACCCTAATTGTCATGCTAGCAACCCCATCCAATGACTGAGGGATCTGGAAGCAGAGATCCACAGCTAGGCCCCGGGCGGAGCTCCATGAGTCCAATTAGCAAGAAAGAGGAGGGTTTATATGAGCGAGAATTGTTGAGACCAAGGTTGGATAAAGCACAGGGACAAATAACCAAAAGAATGGAAACACATGAACTATGAACCAATGCCCGAACTGGATCAGGCCCTCTGAATGGGTGAGACAGTTGATTGGCTTGAACAGTTTGGGAAGCATCCAGGCAGTGGGACCAGGTCCTGTGCTCATTGCATGAGTTGGCTGTTTGAAACCTGGGGCTTATGAAGGGTCGCTTGGCTCAGCCTGGGAGGAAAGGACTAGATCTGCCTGGACTGAGTCTACCAGGTTGATCTCAGTCCTCAGGGGAGGCTTTGCCCTGGAGGAGGTGGGAATGGAGGTTGGGCTGGAGGAAAGGGGAGGGGGGCGGAAAGGCGGGAGAACAAGGGAATCTGTGGCTGATATGTAGAACTGAATGGTATTGTAAAACAAAAATAAAAAAATTTCAAGTACAAAAAAAAGAAAAATAAATATGAAAAAAAGAAAAGAAACATAAATAAGAAAAAAAAGAAGGCAGAACAGAAAGCAATAAAAAGACAAGTCAGACAGGAAGAAGCTCTCTCTGGGGAAGCTACTGCTGATGGTAAGCTAAAGCTAGTCATGGCTATTGCTCTGATCTCTTTGGCTATTACCTCTGTATTTGGTGCTGTGTTTCTTATTAACTAAGACTGTTTAGAATTTTGTGTACAGAGACCAATGGAAAGCAAAATAGAAGACAAAAAGAATGAACCATTCCATAATAGTTCTGCAACTAACTGTGTTTAAATGCATCGGCTATGTTGGCCATGTAAATATTAGTGTATGCACTATAATACATAAAAACATATGATATATATGGTGCAATTAAAATAAAAATCAGTGTAAATTTGGGTAAGATCCAGAGAAAGTTCAAGAAAGCCATGTTTATTAGACATGCATAGCTCCATGAAAATATGCTCAGCAGTAAAATATCAAATTGATTTATACAGGGTCATTGTATTATAAATAATAAAAATTAGTTACTCTTATTGATTTTATAAACTAATATATATTATTATTTTATTAGATTAATAATATTAGCTGTTAGTTTGTAGAATAAAATTCTACAGCTGAAAATTCACTTTTATTTTAGTTATTTTTTTGTCTTCCAAGTGCCATGTTAAAGTGTAAGAATAAAATAAATATACTGGGTTTAAATTAGGATAAATTATCTTTTAGTATACAATCATTTTTACCTACTCACGTGGTTCATTGTGATATTTCAAATATGAATGCAATGTTCTTAACCTGAACATTTAGCATTTACTTCTATACATTTTATGTTTGGAAGTTTTGAAAATTCTATAAATTTGCAAATGTGCAGTATATTAATCTATAATAATTATTTTATACATTTTTCACTTAAAGAAACATGGATGGAACTAGACAATATTTTGTTCCAGAAATACAATAAACATAAAAAAATCATATGTTCTCATATGTGAATGGGGGAAAACAAAGTTAATCTGAATGTATACTATCAAACTCTAGAGGTAAGAAATGGTAGTCTAACACTTTTGATTGCAACATCAACATTTCCTTTACTTATCTCTTCATAGAAGCAGTGAAATACAGTGGAAATCCCATAGAGAAAGAAATTAGTAAAATAATTACAAGTCTACACATAACTGATAATTTAAATATCAGTTATTTTATAGTTATAAAAGTAAAAGTAACTGAAGAGAAGGTAAATTTTTACTAAGGGATTGGTAGAAAATTATTGTTACTACAATGCTTATTGCTGTTCCTTATTATGCATGCTTTTTAACTATTGTTTAAAGTTGGTCTTTAGCAAGCTCTACCCTGAGCACTTAAAGGTACATGGCTGTATCCTGCCAATAGATTAGTCCATGCATCCTAGAGAGCGATGACACATCATGGTATCTTTCCCAAATGGCCATTTCATAAGCTTACTCATGTCCCTTAAAATCAGCTACAGTAATTGTCATTAGAAGCTGTCACATTACTGTCCTAATGATGCTTATATTAATAATGCAGTATGTCAAAATTTGTCTATGAAAGTTTAACAGTAGTTAACTTAGTTGTAATTTTTTAAAATGCTAATTTAAAAATATTTCTTTTATTTTCTTGAGATTATAATAGAATTAAATCATTTCCCCCTTCCTTTTCTTTTTCAAATTCATACCCTCCCTTTTCATTAATTGTTCTTACATGTACATACTCATCACACACATTCTTTCTCCTGGAGAAGCAAATTCCTCTCCCCTTCGTCATTTTCTATTCTTTGTGTAGGGTTGAGGCCTCCTTGGGTTTTCCCTGTCCACATTAGCATGTCTACTGATGTCCTCCTTGTTCAGCTCATGTTTTAGGCATTCATATTGGTGAGATTTTACGGGTGTGGCTTCTAACATACCTAGCAGACACAATCTCACAGCAAACTTCTTGTATCGCAGTCAATATTCCTTGAGGAGTGGGGTTTGTATTGTAGATGTATCCTTTGTGATTGGGCTGTAAATTTCTGAATTTCATTTGGTTGTGGTTTTCTGTTATACTCTCTGTCAATTGAGAATATAAGTTTCCTAGTTGAAGGGTGGTTGAGAACTACACTCATCTTTGGGTACTGGGACAAATATTTAGAATGGAGTGAGGGATTATGCTCTTTTAGTAAAGTGGTGGTTGGAGATCTTCCTGTACAATCCATGACTGTAGTAGCCTTGGGCAGCTGGCAAGATTTCACATTTTTATTTTTGCTTTAGTAGTATTTCTGTTAAAAACAGAAATTTTCAAAACAGAAGGTACTTAATGATCATTAATAGTAATGGTAAGCAGCAATTTTCTTAAGAATATCTTATCACCAGAAAAGTGTTTCCAAGTTTGGAGACAGTGCTTGGGTCGTTTCTCATTAATGTGTATGTATTTTCCTGTTTATTGGATGAAACTGTCTTATCACATTTGCAGCATGCCTACTGTGACTCAAGAGAATTCCATTCACTAAGAAATATCAATTTTAATAGGCCAGGTCCTTTTGCTCAGGACCATATTATTTGTACAATGGGTAAAATTCTCCATAGACTATTAAAAATGCAAACTATATGTGCATTTGAATGACAGCAATCTTTCATGAATTTATACATTATGATCCTTTGTACTATAAAAACACTTGCAATATCATATGTCTGTTGCTTTTGTCTATGCATAAACAATTGGTGAGTTTATTATTTTTATCACTTCTTTCTTTTAGAGAATAACGGGTTCTAATGAGCTGCCAGCAGATTGTACTTGCCAAACATAAATTTTAAAAGTGACATTCGTATCAGGAAGGAAATTCTATTTCAGGAGAATATGTCAATTAACATCAACCATTTTCCCTAAAACCTGATAATAGTCTTACTCACAAAATTTACTAGCAGAATTAAGGGTTATATCAGTGTGGTTTTGTCATACAGTCTGAGGAAGGAAAATAAGCTAATAAACCAATCCTTTACACAATTGAAATGACATTATTTAAATTAAAATTCAAAGGAGATCTATTTGCCTAAACATAGTGCCCACCCACTAATCATATGAATTTGTAGTATCGGTTTATTCCAAGTTTGATACAATATGTTTTATATTTCTATGAATTTTATCATTTGCTTCCCCAAGAAGAGTCCTATGTTGAATAATCCAGGACAATCTCCTTTTTTAGAAAAAGAAAAAGAAGATAAATTGATGGATGAACTAATGGTGACATGGCCACATAGCTAATAGACACTTATTTGAAGAAATGAATTACGATTCTTGAGCTTGCACTTATATTTATTGTTTTATTATTTGTAAATCTGATAATAGAAATGAACGAATGCCATCACAAATCCACTTCTTGTCAAACGAAGACAGACATCATTGCCAAGCCACGACCTTTCCTTTGTGTTATCCTGTGTGTTTCCATTGCATGTTATCATAGTAAAAACAAAATACAGCCTTAAATTCCTGTCTTTTAACAATTTTATCATATAGAAGTTCAATATCTCACCTGGTGGTTGTTGTGTTGTTTACCTTTAATCCCAGCACTCAAGTGGAAGAGTCAGGTGGATGGATCTCTGTGAATTCAAGGCCAGCCTGGTCTATAGAGTGAGTTCCAGGACAGCCAAGACTACCAAAGAAATTATCTCAAAACAACAACAAAAACAAAAAGAAACAAAACAAAAGTTCAAAGTCTCTTTCAAAGTCCAAAGTGCTTCAACTATGATGTCTTATAAAATCCAAAACCAGTTACATGCTTTTTTCATCCAATAAGACAGAACCAGGGCAGAAAAAGAATCCTTAACCAAAGTCAAGCAGTGCACTTTGAAAAATCTTATAGCTTTGCTGCCTGGCATCTGGCTGGGAATCACTCATTGATCTGGAACCAAAGACTTGGACTCCACTGTTTACCTCTGCCATTCACACCACTAACAGCTTGTCTTGTGTCAGCTCCATCAGACACCAAGCACTGTCCTTAGCAGGTGTCCTAAGATCCTGTTATCTCTAGCAATCCTTGGGTCTTTCTTGCAACTGAGGCTGTAACTTTACCCATGCTTCTCTAGCCTACTCAGTGTCAAGTCTCAGTTCATCTCCATAACCTCTTCATGGTTCAAAGGGGATGTAATGTAAATGAATGAAACCTAATCCTTATCTCTCTCCCTGCACAAAACTCAACTCCTAAAAGATCTCAGCATAAAACTTACATCATAGAGGAGGATGGATGTTGGAAATTACCTTTAGCTCATTGACACAGGAAAAAGATTTTCTGAACAGGACTCTCATAATGTAGGTGGTGAGAACAATGACTAATAAATCAGATTTCATCAAAGTAAAACTTGCCTGTGGAGCTAAGGATACAATAATTCTAGTGAAGAGGAAACTCACATGCTAGGGAGAATTTTTAAGTGCCTGTATATCTGACTGAGAGTTAGAATTTAGAATACACAAAAATGTAAAAAAAAACAAAAACAAAAACAAAAAAACCTTAAGCATTCATAAAACAAACAATCCAATTTAAAAATTGAATATGGAACTACCCCCTGTTTTTGTCATTGTTCTATTGCTGTGAAGAGACACTATGACCAAGGCAACTCTTATGAAGGAAAGTACTTAATTGAGGCTTGCTTATTGTGTCAGAAGCTTAGTCCATTATCATCATGGCAAGGAGCATGGTGGTATGCCTGGTGCTGGAGTAGTATCTGAGAGCTACGTCCTGTTCTGCAGGCTGAGAGAGAGAGATAACACAGGGAATGACCTGGGCTTTTGAAACCTCCAAGTCCATCCCCAGAGAAACACTTCCTTCAACAAAGTCATGCCTCTTAATCCTTCTAATCCTGTAAGAGTTTCACTCTCTGGTGACTAGGCATTCAATAGATGCACCTCTGGGGGCCATTCTTCGTCAAACCACCACATCCCACCACCTTTGTGGCACCATTGCACTAATTCCTGTGAAGCTCAAGCCAGACCAAATACCAGCTTAGAGACTGTAGGTGTGTATGAAGCCATGAAGCTGGAGAGCTTTTGCAACTGATAACTCTTGAGAGAGGGAGAATATAAGTCAACCACACTCCACTGGAAGGCCACAGGACCCAGAATATTGGAAGCACAAATTGGATTTGAGGATTTGTTTTTTTTAAAGGCCACAATGTTGGATATGTAGGGAAGGGGAAGGGAATCTGGAAGGAGTTAGAGGTAAGTATTAAACTACATTACATAAAATTGTCAAAGAACTTATATGTAATATATGTATATGTATGAAGAAAGTAAATGATATTAGAATGCTATGGAGATAACACCTCTAATAAAAATGTTCACATTCAGAAACATTAAAATATTTTTCTTAACTAAAAGCAAAATTCCAACAGAAAAATGCGTTCATTTATATTTTCTTTGGATTCCTCAAATGCCAATTGCAATAAACTATTTACAAGATTATCTTTTTATAAATGATTTCAAGATCATCTTTCCATAGGTGATTTTTATCATCTAGTTTGTTCTGTCTTAAATATGAAAAGAAAGTTTCCAAAGATTCAAGAAAAGTCCTTGTATTTATCATTTAACAATTGTGGTTTGTATAAAACTATTATAGTTTTAACTTTACAGAACTGTTGTTCTGGCCACACACTTGTAATCCCAGCACTTGGCCTACAAAGACAAGTAGGTCACTCTGAATCCAATGATAACCTGACTTACATTGAAACTTCTAGGATAGTCAGGATTGACTAAGGTAAGTTTTAAAATTCAAATTGTATCCTTACTAGATTTACATTTTTAAAAATTTACCAATGCATTTTCCAAATCAATTTAATCAATACAATATTCTATTTTCCACTTAAAAATAAAATTACTATGGTAATTTACAACTAGAAAACTATGTGAATCTTCAAAATGTCTTCAGTGATTCCATGCATGAGAAAGTTTCATATGCTAATAATTACATGTTATGTTGTGAAAAATATTACAATTTCATACCTTTAAACTTTTATTTTATTATAATAAATAATATAAAATTATTCATTAATATAGGATATGGTTTATTTTTCTGGTACAAAATGATTCAGTTTCATAAGAATACTAGAAACTAACCCATATATCTTTGAAGTATTTAATCTTGCCTCACTGTAGGGGCTTAGAAACAGTTTATGCACAGCTATTAACTGCATTTGGTGGTATCATATAGATTTACCCTGGAAATAAAATGGACATGGGCAGTTCAAAACAAGCTGGATCCACAAAGAAGTATCTGAACCCTGAGTGAAAACTTGAAGGCATCATGACTAACCTAAAAATACAGCTCCCTGGTTTAAGGTCTTCTATCCCACATTATAGAGAGACTGGGGGAGAAAATTTAGTGAGCAAAGATGACAAGTGTCTTTATTGTGCTTTGAATGTGAAATCTCTGTGTTAGGCACATACAGGTATTTGAACACTTGGCACCTGGCTGGTGGTGCTTTTCTAGAAGTTTATGGAATCCTTAGGAGTTTGAGACTTGAAGGAAGAATATGTCCCTGGGGGTTACCTTTGAGGTTTTATAGCCTGGTTCCATTCTGTTTGCTCTCTGCTTCCAGAATGCCACTATAATATAATGGAGTAGCTTTATGCTCCTATTAACCTGTGTTCCTTGCCATAATGGACTACATGTCCTCAGAAACTGTAAGTCAAAAATGAAGACTTTCTACCTTGCTGTGGGATGGTCTGTATGTCAAATGTGTTGCTCTGATTGGTCAATAAATAAAACACTGATTGACCAGTAGCCAGGCAGGAAGTATAGGCGGGACTAACAGAGAGGAGAATTGAGAGAACAGGAAGGCAGAGGGAGACACTGCCAGCTGCTGCCATGACAAGCAGCACGTGAAGATGCCGGTAAGCCACGAGCCATGTGGCAAGGTATAGATTTATGGAAATGGATTAATTTAAGATATAAGGACAGTTAGCAAGAAGCCTGTCACAGCCATACAGTTTGTAAGCAGTATAAGTCTCTGTGCTTACTTGTTTGGGTCTGAGCGGCTGTGGGACTGGCAGGTGACAGAGATTGGTCCTGACTGTGGGCCAGGCAGAAAAACTCTAACTACACTACCTTAATTTGATTTTGTCACAATATTTATAACAGCAAAAGAAGTTCAACTAATAGAGACAGAGCTCTGAACCTTGGATTTTTTCACACTCCTCCTCCTGCCTTCTGTAGTAACATATCAAAACAAGTCAAGCAACAACATTTTCATAGGAAGATCTTGGACTACACTTGGAAACTCTAGCAGCTCCGATTACTTTCTTCAACATTCAATATTTGATTTTGACTATTTCTATAACATATCATGTGCGTTTTCTTATGTATGATTCAACTCTACATTCACACAGTGAAAAAATGGTGGGGAATCTAGCAACATGTAATTTAGCATGACTCATATCAAAACTATCATATTGTAAGGGAAAATTATTATTTTATAATGCATAAAATTTAGTAAATACATTGCAGAACTTATGGGATAATGCCCCATGTAATTATTTCAAAGTATATTTTAGAAGATGCAAAATATACATTGCATTTTATTCATGGAAAATTGATGGTTCAAGATAATGACACAAATTGCATACACAAATAACACATACTTTGAATGAATTTGTGCCACTTGGAAAGAGAATGCTCCCCTGAGAGCCATAGATTATCTGACAAAAGTTCCAGTACTAGGCATGGAAAACCTCCTTTCAAGTCATTGGTCAGAAGAGTTGAGATTCCCAAAATAATGTAGGCTATCTCATTGCCTTGGATGTCTCCTACAACTTGAAAGTAAGATACTATTAAAGATAGCACCGCACTCTTTTGACCCAGGACCTGGAAGAAATGAGCTGTAACTGAACTAGAAGGCACCTCCCTAAGGACTAACTCTCTTAATATAAAATGATGCTGTGCAAGCTGCCAACAGAGAAAAACAATCAGTATTATTATCCAGCTTTAAAGGTTGTAAACCACAAAAATTACAAGGATGACAAGACATCCTTTAGGTAAAATAGTGGCACATGTATCTTGGCTGTAACAATCAACTTTCTCACTGGACTTAAATCCCCCCATTAGGAAGGAATTCTTGCCTGGTACTATAAATTTAGACAACTAGACATGGCTGGTGAGATAATGGAACTGGAGAACATACTAGTGCCACTTTTATAAATAAATATAATCTCTAGCTGCAAACAAAATATTTATTCTGATAATGATTGTAAGTATATTTCTCACCCATTATCAAAGAACCTTCATTTTTTTCTTTTTCTTTTTCCCCCCTCCTCCCTCCTCTCACCCTCCAGCCAAAGTGGAGGAAAGCTACATGAGCAGACTGGGAGTGGGGGGTGGCAGAGGGTGAGAGTGGAGCATGAGAACATGGAGAAATGGGAGGGTTGAGCTGGAACAGGGACAGAGTGGGAGGGCAGGGAGGGAGATACCATGATAGATGAGAACACCATGGGAACAGGAAGAGGCAGGGTGCTGGGGAGGCTCTCAGGAATCCACAAGGATGACCCCACCTTGGAGTGCTGGCAGTGGTCTAGAGGGTGCCTGGACTGGTCTACTCTGGTGACCAGCCTAGTGAAATAACCTTGATTTTGCAATAGATAGAAACTATTAGAAATATCCACAGCCATTCAAAATGCAAAGAACAAGACTATGGTATGGCTAAACTCAACTGATGCATCTACAATGTTGCCCGTAACCAAAAGTTCAGAGAATATTGCAGAAGAGGGTATGGAAACATTACAAGAACCAAAGGACCATGATATCTATCTGAGATATTTGAGAGCGTGTCTTCTATTTAGCACAGAAAAGTTTCACCCATGAAATCTCAAAAATACTGCCACCTAAACAAGACATAAACGATGACAACACTACTTGATATGACAGTGTGGACTGGTAAAACCTCACAAGGCATTATCCCTAGATGAACAACTACAAGCAATTAATCTTTGCTGAGAAAGGGAGAAATCTGACTTTTCTAGTCTACAGCTGAGATTCTTATAGTTACCAAATTCCAAAAGTCAGCCCTAAACATATAGACATAAGAGCAGCTCTAAATGGAGTCAACATGCTGCATTTATACATACATATGTGTGTATTAATATCTGTTAATAATTAAAGAAGACATCATAATTTTGAGAGGGAATAAGGAAGGCACAAGAAGAGCTAGAAGAGGAAGGAGACGTAGAAATGATGTAGATACTATACTCATTTATAAAATTCTCAAAATTTGCAAATTGTTTTAAATTAAAAAACAGCATCAACATTACCACTAACAACAAAACACTCAAGTAAATATAATTTTCCTCTCCTGTAGGAGTTAATCTGAACAATCCTGTGAATCACAGGGATAATACAAAGTCTCTCAGGAAAAGTTACCTCTTCTAGAGACTTTTAAAAATACTATACAGCCTATTTAAAATAATCATGAACACACTTGTGTCTTAGGCCATTATCCAGCCTCATCCACTCTCAAAGGCAGGGCAAATGTGAGCACAACCCTCCTCAGCCTCTTCTGCTCCTTTCCCCAGTCTGTGTAGAATATTACTGGAATGTCTGAACCTATCCGTGATGGGAGATGCACAACAGGTTCTGACAGTGACCGGAAATAAGGATGTAATTTCTCATGAAGAATGACTGTGGATTAGAAGGCTAAATGAGGTAGCATCCCCTATCCATAGTACTCTAATACTCATTCCTCTGTTTAGGAATAATTCACACATACATGGAATTTTTCATGCTACATTGGTCCTTTATTTCTTTCTTTCCTTTTTTTCCTTTCTCTTCTTTTTATTTTCTCCTTCCATTATCTGTCAACTCCCATATCCAAGTTTTCACTTGCTTGGCTAGATAATTATGGATCTTCAGAGATTATGCCTTGAGTGACTTAAAAATCTGAAAAAAATAAAACAAAAACCATTTAGAAGGACAACAAAGGAAATTGTTAAATAACTTAAACTAAGTTGCCTTGCATCGTCAGAGAAAGTCAAACCCAGAAGCACCCCCTCTTAATATAGGTTATGGCCAGATTTTTTGTTTTTGTTTTTACTAGAAGCAAGAAGTAGATAGTAATGCCACACTACTAAAGGCAACATATAGCTCATTTTCACAATATAGAAATATGAAGCTGGAGATGAGTTAGTAGTTCTTTTCCCATTAGTTAGCATTTATAATTCTGGTAAGGGCTATGAATGACCCTAGGGGTGAATTATGGCCAAGAGTCTTACAGGGATGTGGATTCTGTGTGTCAAAGTATTAACATGACAGACAGGATATATTTGCTAATTCAGTAGTGGTACAATTGAAATGGATACAAACAGCAATTTACTGACTGGATTTAAGGTCCACAGGAGGGAACCCATGTCCTGTACTGTAGTCAAAACAAAGATCTGAGGCTGGGAGTAGGGAGGATAAGCTCTAGTAGAGGGAATGCTCCTATGTTGCAGTTAAATGGGTAGGATGTGGCAGTTAAATCATTTTGTATACAGTTTTCTGAATGGCTATCAGTCCTTTATATCACCAGTCAAAATAATGAGAATAATCAACAATTCATACAGCCTAGCAGTCTACTGCTCAGTTATAAATGAAAGAATGTAACCAATTATTGATGCTGCTTTCAAGACTGAGGCAATACGTTAGAAGAGAGAGCAACAAGAGCATCAGTGCCTGGAGGAAGAGGTGTTTGGGGGCTGTTTCCTCTGTGATGAAACATTTCCTCCTTGAGGTAACAAAGAGCTTCAAAGGAGTCCTGAAAGTCACAAAACTTAAAAGATTTATAAGCCCTTCCTCAATATTATAGAAGCAGTAATCAATTGCTGGGAAAACAAGAAGAGTTATCAATTATGCAGCTACCTTCCCTTGTCATGGAAAACTTTGATAATAATTTAGTCAGTTATGATACCTGCAGGGTAGGCTCCTTAGTGCCATAGTTCCACAAACTACCCACCTTCCTATGAGTAACCCTGATAAATTATAAGTGGTTCACCAAGCTAGACTGGAGAGAAAATTTTGGAGCATTACCCAGTCAATTTGGAGCGAAATGAAATAGACTCCATAGGAAAAGTAATGTAGCATATTTCTATATGTTCTATTTCTTATCTTACATGTTTGCTATCATGGTAGAGGAACCAATACCTAAATGTAAGATGATGATTTTTTTTATGGCAGAGGAACCAATACCTAAAAGTAAGATGATTTGTTTTTTCTGAACTTCAAATCAACTTTGTTTTGTGATGAGTAACAATGATCTATAGGTCAAAATAGATGTATGTTTAATTGCTGTATATATTAAATTACTAGTAAACATGTACTATATTGACACTTCATTTGCATTTAATGATAAGGCACATTTTATTTCTTAATTGTAATATTAAGACAATGAAACTTATCTTGCCTGTACATTATTTTCTACGTGTTATGCACTTTTCTTAAAGATTTATATTTATTAAGGTTTTGAAAACCAGCTAAAAATAAACAAATATTTAATTGGTTCCATAGAGACAGGTTGAAGCAAAGTTTGTGTGTTGGTGCTCTATTAGAAGACAAAATCTCAGGAAAGTAATAGCATGTGGGAAATGACTCTGAGAAGTAAGAAAATGAAATCAAAGTTCGTGTAACCTAGGACCACAGTGTCACAAGAAAATAATGCAATTTCATCAGTCACACAAAATCTCCTCCAGAAAATCCTCATGGAATAAGCGTGCCTCACAACAACCTTTACAGAAGAAATATGTAAGGCGCTAATCTGCCGGCACCTACCTCAATTGTGTCTGACATTAAATTGGACCAAAGGATGTAAATTTCCCTTTTTTCTCTAAGTATATGGCCTAGTCACTCTAGTCACATGCTATGGGGCACATTTCTCCTCAGAGTCGGTGAGATGCTTGGAATATAATGATGTCACATTAAACCTTAGGTACTTTCACTATAGTTAATTAGGAGACAAAGCTGAAGCTGTGGTGGTCAAATTTTTCAGGTAGCATGTGGTTCAAGCTTATGGACCACTGAGATCAAGGGTTTTGAATAAGTTAATGAGTCTCTTTGTAGCACATTTTCTGCTTTGTGGCTTTATGGCATACTTAGGTATATCAATTATTTCTATGCATAAATTGAAAGTAAGGTTCATTAGCAGATTTATATATCTAAGTTAAGTACATTATTAAACTAAGCTATTATGACTTCTTGCAATCTAATAAAAGAAATATAAATCATTGTTTACAATGATCATGTACCCAGATGTACTCAATTGGACCAGCATTTGCCCTCATTTAAGGAATATCTAAGAGATTTAGAAATACCTGAGCATTTCCTTGTTAGCCATCTTGTTTTCCATTTCAAATTCCTCCATTATGAAAATCTAACCATAGCTCCTTTATGTACTGCACATGAGGTAAATTAGCGTAATCATGTACTGAATCATAGTTACCGACAATCTCACTGTTTCTGGTGTAGTTGACAATATCAAGGCCAGTCACTAACATTGCTCAATTGGTATGATTTTTCCACTTCCTTCTAGGAACTTTTAACTGAGCAAGTGGCCTCAGGTTCTTTGAATACAGAATGAAATACATTAGCCATGTATATTGAGATAGTAATTACAAAGCCTTCTTAGTACTATTTGTCATATTTATTTTTATATGATGTTATTATTTATCTTTGAAAGTTACATGCTTCTTTTCAAATCACATCCATCAAGATACATATCATATTTCATCCAGTCAATGTGTCTCTTAGTAGCCTTTATCTGGGAAACATTCGAGCAATCATGACCACTCTGGTAGAGATTAAGTTCAGTCCTGCTTGCAGCTATCATTCTTTTATCCATTATGCAAATAGAGTAAACTATAGTCGGTTATCTGCCTTGCCTACAGAACACCCTAAACGTGATCTATTTATTATCCATTACCTCATATTTCTGGGGCTAATGAACTCCAAACCTAACTTCAACTTCGCTTCTCATTAAGATAACTGCTTCCACTTCTCATCAACCCAATGCTGCCATCTGGCTTCTGCCATTTCTGAAGAGATGTGGTATATTTATATCCAGCATATGCAACTTCTGTTCTCACCTGCAAAGAAAGGGGACCACACTTTATTTGAGACATAATAATTCCCTTGCTTTCAGAATTTATTCTGCCACTTCGGTCACCGTAGTCTTTGAATATCCAGTTTATTTTCTCACAATACACTTTCAAGTGGGAAAATACTCAGAGTTCTTTTCTACAATGCATTTTTTCAGTGTCCCCCCGGATCACTCCCTGGATGTAGTGAATTGTGTGCACAGAAATGCTAGCCTCCTTAATCTATTTAATTCATGTTGGCCATTTTAATCCATGGTTTGAGATAGTTACTACAGGAAAAGATGACAAACTATTCAGATCATTTCTTTGAAGAACATTTCATGTCATGTCAAAACTCAATTATCAATGGATTCTCCCACATCAGCTTAGTTTTGAACCTATCAAAAACTATTCAGAGATCTTGTCCTCACAAAAGTCTCCTTTTTTTTTTCTACAATTATTTGGTCCTTGAACTTTTTCTTTCAGGCTCTAGCAGTGCTAAAAAAAAATAGCCGTGCATCTTCTCCTAGCCCAAAGGAGGTAAAAGAAGTGGATATCAAGTGAGATGCTCATATCATGATCATCCTAGGGTCATCAGACAAAGGAAAATATCCTATTGTAGCCAGTGGGACAGGGAGGTTACTCCCAGCAAAGAAGTTCCAGAGGCCTTGGGAAGTGAAATTCCTTAGCTCCATCTCTAAATTTCTGCTCCCAGGCTGCTATTCATTTCCTACTATGTTCTGAAATTGGGCATGCAATATTACAATTTACCCAAATTGCCCAGCTCTATCCTAGGCTTGATTACAGTCCTGCATGGCCTGCAGTTGCGGGATATGATAATCTTCTCTGAAGCTACTTCAAAGGCTTCTGGCTTTTAAAACACATTTGAAATTAGAGATTAAGTGTCCTTAAGCCTATCAGTTCCTGTGTGTTTTGCAAGATCTGTAATGTCATAAAAAAAGAGTCACTTATCCCCCAATCCTTCTGAGCTTCATAGCCCTTAAATCCACAGGGCAACATCCACTTGATCTTATAATGCCATATATTACATAACAATTTGAGAAGGTGAACACTTTAATAATGGGTTATGTTATGGCATGCTATAACTTTATTTCACACTTTAAAAAGGCAAAGGGATTTTATTAACCCCAGGTAGGTGAAATGGCCAATTCAAAATCCAATTACATGTGCTTTGCTTTCAGTGACTATTTCTCATACTGTCTTACTCAAGATTCCCTTAGGAAAAAAATAAATCTAGATTTTATTCAATAATATATTCAAATTTAACAAACTTTATTCATAATTAACCTTACTTCTCTTCGCTGACCTATATATAAAAGAGCTAGATCAAAGTGAAGCTTTTCAGTTGCCTGTGCTACTTTTGGTCAACAAATGAGAAGTAACAAAGGTAGTTTCAAAGATGGAGAAAAAGGAAAATAAGGAATTGTACTAAACACACTGCTGACTCTCAAAATGTTGCAAGTATTTTTGCACACACAGTACAAGTACTGTATAGTTTCATAAGCTGTTGAGTGTAATATGTGAATTTCCCTTCTAAATTCTCCCTATTCCCCTTATTTATTGAGGAGTAGTCTCACAACTGTGAACAAAATTCTCTTCTTTTATTCACTGACTTACAAAAGCAGCTAAACAGGATCTTTGAAATCAGATGGCTTGTGCTCTGATAATGTTGAACCTGTTATTCCTCATGTTGATATCATGAGAGCTCTTGCCAAATTGCCCAAATAAGTTCCAGATACCAGCTTCATTTTGAGAGAAGAATCAAAAACAGCAAGTGATATAAAACTATACCATTAACCAGTAGTTCAAATAAAGATGAGTGTAGGATTCAAAGTCACTATAATTATGTAGGTATAATAATTTTACTATGGACATAGACTATCTTTCATCTTTTGGAGACAAGGCAAATAACCTGGATATCTAGGTCTCTTATTAAAAGTGCCAATGACTGGGGCATGTACAATAAAGTGGGCAAGGTGGGGTTTGCACATACCATGAAGCAGGTATTATGGTTATATATTTATAACTAAAGGAGCAATTACATATTCAACATCTACACAGTGGAACTTCTTGAAAGTATAGCTAATATGAACTATCTTCTTCATGACTCAAAAATCCATGGACTGACAGAAGAAAAATAATGAGAATATAATTGATATTGATTAGATCTTGTACTTGAGTATTTGGCTCAGAATAGAACTCTTTTGACTTTTAAATACTCATCATTAGAAATAAACGCAACAACTTAGGTAGTTATTGCCAAAATTCTTTACCACTTACCTAATTCCATGTTTTTAAGTGGTTGAAATGTATTGATTTCTTAGTGATGATTTCTAAGAATGATTTTTATGAAGAAATCCTGCCTTACTTTCTATTATTTTATTGCCTTATGAAGTTCATATATGTGTACTGTATTTACATCACTTCTACACCTCTCACCTTCAAATTCTTACCATGATCCCCCCACCCTCTCAAATTTATGAACTCTTCTACAACTATTGTTACATATGCACATATATAACCTATGAAATAAACTCAGTGTTGCACATATGTACCTACACACAAGGCTGACTGCTTGGGTTTGGATAAGCTACTAGAGTCTCGTCCCTGGAGAAAAGCAATTTCCCCTCTCTGAGCAGCCAATGATAGCCTGCATCTCTTAATCTAGGTACTGGGCTTAGGAAATTTCCAAACCCACATTGCCATTTTGACTGGTCTGTCACTGTGTAGGTCATATTTGTGCAACCATGGGATTGTTCTGTGAGAGTCAGTTTCTCTCCTTCCATCATATGGAACCTAGGAATTAAACTCAGAATGTTAGTCTTGGCAGCAAGTGCTCTTAGGCTTGAACATTTCACCAGGTCATGAAGGCCTGTTCTGAGTTTGGAAATATTAAATGCGCTTTAAGAATATTTTGTCAAACTGTGTTCCTATTTACACTAGAGAAATATGAAAATATTTAAAAACTGAGAATGAAGACACTGTCCAATCTGATTAGATTCTAATGCCAGGAAGAATATTTTACTACAATCATATATTTTACCTGGATATCATCTTTGTAAATGAAAATGACAATTCCCTTGCTCAGTTGTCAATATGGGATATTATCTAGTATTTTGATTTATTACTAACCCAGTACAGACAAAAGAGCTTACTGTTATGTGTTATGTAATTTGCATCTTTTTAGTTGAAATAAGTATAGACATATTTTAAACTATACTTGCTATTTATTTCATTGACTCTTAACTTTTTTGTTTAATTTTATTTTACACGTCTCACAGTTTCCTTTTAAATTTAAGTTTATGAGTCTTGGACTAATAAGAAACTTCAATGCTACAGAATTTTTTAAATATTGATGTTACCATTTTGTCCTATTGACATGCCCCTCAATGGAAGAATGGATAAAGAAAATGTAGTAAATTTACATAATGGATTAAAACACAGTTGTTTAAAAAATGAAATCAGGAATTTGAAGGCAAATGAATGGAACTAGAAAAAATCATTCTGAGTGAGGTAACCCAGATCCAGAAACACAAATATGATATATACTCACTCATAAGTGGATATTAGCTGTAAAGTACAGAATAGCTATGCCACAATCCACAGACCCAGAGAAGCTAGGTAACAAGTAGGGCCCAAAGTTGGGGACGCATGGATCTTCTGGTTAGACTTGGGGCAGATTGGGATGGGAACTTGAGGGATAAGGTTTGGGAGCAGATGAAAGGGAGAGTATTGAAAGAGAAGAGTGGAAAGTGGGGTGCAACATTTCAGAATCAGGTAGAAACCTAATATAAGGGAAACTCCCATGAATCTACAAGGATAACCTTAGCTAAGACTCCTAACAAAAACTGATACGTAGCCTGAACTGGTCGTCTTCTGTGATCAAATTGGTGACTATCCCAATTGATCAGAGAGCCTCCATGCAATAATGGTTGGAAACAGATGCAGAGACCCAAAACCAGACATTAGTTCAAGTTCAGTGAATCCTGCTTCACAAGACAAGGACGACACAAGAAATCCCACAGAAACAACTGAACGGGCTTATTGAAATTCACAGTGTCTAAATCAACAACCAGGAGCCTACATGGGACTGACCTAGCCCCTCTGCATATATGTGATAGATGTGTAGCTTGGTCTACTTGTGGGACTCCTAATAATGGGAGCAGTGGCTGTCCCTTATGCTTCGGCTGGCTCTTGAGAACCTATTCCTCATACGGGATTGCCTTGTTCAGCGTTAATACAAGGGAAGTTGCTGAGTCTTACTGCAACTTGATATGCTGTGCTTTGTTGGTACCCATGGGAGGCCTGCCCTTCTGATCAGAAACCAAGGAAGAGTGGAAGGGGGGTGGTGGTGGAAAGGGGGGATGGGAGAAGAAGAGAGAGGGGAAACTGGTCAGGATGTAAAATAAATAAATAAATAAAATAGAATTTATTTCCATTGGCTTTTTATACAGTATCTTACACTGTAGACCTGACTGGCTGGAACTGATTATGTAGCCCAGCACTGCCTAAAGCCCATGGGAATCCTCCTGCTTCAGTCACCTGAGCGCTGGGATTCAAGGCCTGAGCCGCCAGCTTTGGTTATTTTATGGTTTCAGTTGGTCCTGATATTTTTCCTTTTATCCTTTCTATTTCCGCTTAGTCACTTTTTTAAGTGCCTTTTGATCACATTTTTACAAAGGCCTCTCACATTTGTTATTAAAAAATACACTCAAGGATGAGTCTTTTTGAACACTTATTGTGTGAATACATGGGCATGATGTGAGTCTAGTAAACTTTTATCACAACATTAAAAGATTCATTTACAATTTATTAAATGTTCACATAGAGGCAGAGCTGCTTTACCTAAGAAGGTGAGAGGGGCATAATGCAGAGTAATGGGGAGGAAGGAGAGATAAGTAACACTGAAGATGCCTAAAGATTTGTAAACATGATTTCCTAAACATACATACACACACACACACACACACACACACACACACACATACACACACACACACACACACACACACATACACACACACATACACACACACATACACACACGAATGAATGGAATTATGCCACAAGGTGATAATAGTCCCCATCAAAGCCATGGACTGTATAATGAATATCCATCCATCTTAATGGCACAGGAAGTCTCCCTCTGAGTTGTTGATAACCCCCCCTCCCCTGGCATAGAAGATATTGCTGGTGTCCTCACTCTCCCTTCGCAAGATCTTAAAGCTGAAGATGCCACAAATTTCAGATATGAACTGGAAGAATTTTATTTAATTCCTACACTGATAATCATGGCTCCAAAAATATCAATGTTTTTATCTTTCATACTAAAACAAAAGAACAATTGGTGAGGTATGATAGCAATTTGTTCTCATGATAAATATTGCAGTGATGGGCAGCAATTACACACTTTACTTTAAAATTATCTAATTTAAATCCTTTCACATATGATTATACCAAACTTACCTAAGCTTAAGTATATTAATTTCTGTTTATAATGTTAATTATAATGTTCCTATTTTCATTTTAAATTTACTTTTCCTTTGATAAAATTTATATTATGAATGGAGATTCTAGACATACGAATTCCCCAGGCACGGGGAAATTTGTCAGTGGGGATATAAGTTGAGACATGTTGTTATCCCTGTTCTATCCCTGTCCCTTGCAAAGTTCTTGAGACCAGGGCCAATGTTAACCTTAACCAGGCTTTGAGCAAGCTTAGGGAGGTGAGCCCTCAGAGATTAGGGGTGAGCTTGAAGGCAGAGTGGGCAGGAGACACAAAGGGATACAAATATGTGAAATCAAATGTGAAAGATACGATTATGACCTTTTTTAATGTGCTAGCCCCCATAGACCATTCATTTCTCTGCATGTACATTTCCTATTAAAAGAATGTACATGCCTTAGGACCATTAACTGTTCACAGTAGGGAAGCACGACTCCTTCTGTGCTTCCATTATGCACGGCATCTGACAACACTTCTCTACTGTTCATCTCTGATTAGAATACTTTATCTTTCACAAGAATGGCCGTCCTGCCCTAGCTAATTATTCCTTCTAACTATTCCCTCCTTTCTCTCTATCGTTATCACATTAATATCACCATGAAACTTTGATCTGTTTTTCATCAAGCCTTAAGTATTAAATGAATCCTCCTATGTATTGGTACTTTATTGAACATCTAGACAATAGAAAATGCATTTTTTTCAATATAGTATAAACCCTGACTGTAAGCTAGCTATTTGCATTTAGCACCTGTAGAAAAAAAAAAACAGTCCAAAGAACCAGATAAGATACAAAAATACAAAGAGAATACAATACTCTGAGAATACAAACAGAGAATCCAGCTTGTGTTTAATAACTCTCCAACTTACATTTACTTCATATTTGAGATGTGCCAGATATCAGAAAATGTAGGCATGCAGTAGTATATAAGAAGCATAAAAGTGCCGGGCGTTGGTGGTGCACGCCTTTAATCCCAGCACTCGGGAGGCAGAGCCAGGTGGATCTCTGTGAGTTCGAGGCCAGCCTGGGCTACCAAGTGAGCTCCAGGAAAGGCGCAAAGCTACACAGAGAAACCCTGTCTCGAAAAACCAAAAAAAAAAAAAAAAAAAAAGAAGCATAAAAGCTCTAATGGGTGTTGATTTATAAATAGACACTATTCTAGCTCCTAGCATGCCATATAACTAAGTGTCCTTCTAGAGGAATATTTACTAATGAAACACACATTGCTTTCTAGTTTTCTCTGAGATTCATTTATTCTGAAACCTAAATTCATAAATATTATCAACTAGCAGTCTTTCTGAAGTGTTGGCCTGAATCTTAGTATGTCTCTCCTGCTGCAGGTTAAGTTCAAGTTATATGATGCATTTTTTGTCCTTTGATCCAACAGTGATCCCGTAGGATTAGGCAGTATTCACATTCTATCTGCCCACCTGGCTCACAGCACTGTGTATCTTTCTGGAAAATGCTACCTAGATTTTACTCAAATATTTTCTCCTCTTTAAAAATTATTTTTTTTATTTTAACTCTTAAAACTTTTACAAATACAAATATCTCACACCAAAATTAATAAGACTGATAGATATTACGACTCAATAATCTTTTCCATGGTTGGAATAGATATTAATAAGGAAAGTTGTGGAGCTTCACATTAAATGTCACAATTTTCACTGCCAAACATATTTTTATGTACATCCATGGCCAAGTTAGAACAAGATGTGACAGGAAAATCCTGACAGAGTTAGAACTTTACAATCAATTAGCTTTATATCCTTTTTCATAACTCCCCATAACTGCCAACATTTGGTCCTTCCTTATCACTGAACATTTACCCTTTTTGTTCTTTTTTTTATGTAATCCTTGTACCCACATAAATATTTCCTTGCATTTATACATATGCCACTACCTAGATTGTACATATGACGGATAATATTTTTTTTTCTTTCTGATATTGTGTGATCTTGCTTAATATTATACATTTTAACTCCATTCACTTTCTTATAAATTTTGTGAGTTCATTTTTCTTTTAAGCTGAATAACATTCCACCTTTTTATATATAACACATTTTAAGTTTCCATCATCTGTTGTTGAACAACTAGGTTAGTTCCAATTCCTAGTCATAGTAAATAAACGAGCAATAAACAGGGAGGTGCTAATGTCTCTCTGCAAGGGTACATAGTTCTCTTGGAATATTCAGAGTAGTGAAATGTCAGAGTCATATGGTATTTTTTTTCTAAATTGTTGAAAACATCTAAAATGAGCTTGACAATGTCTGTATTAATTTAACCCCCAAAACAGCAAATGAGGGTTTATTCCTCTTCATATCTTCTTCAATATTTGTTTCCACATTTATCCATGATCATTTTTCTGACTAACGTGATATTTACCAATTTCTTTCTATGAGAATACACCGTTGATATTAATGAATACTGTTTTTTGTTTTATAATAATTTTGTATCTTTCAAGTTCACTGTGTTTCTTCAATGCAAAAATTTTCTAGTAATTAATTAGGGTCATGCCCTCTGCAAACAGGGATAGTTTTCCCTCTTCTTTTATATTTTTTAATCCCTTTTATGTATTTCCCATGTCTAATTGCTGTAGCTAGGACTTCAAGCATTATATCAATAAGGGAGGGGAGAGTGAGCTTCCTGGTCTTTTCCTAAATACTATATAGTGTTTCATTCAAATCATTTTTCCTTCCTATTTGCAGACATACTATCTTAGGAATATCTGGCTCATCATCTCTCATATTTACAGACTATTCAGTATAGTGTTGAATTATAATGTTTGGAATCATATTCTTCTCTTAGTCTATGGTTTTAACTTTCATGACAAAATTATCCACCTTTACATATTCTGCATTTCTTTCTTCTATCTTAAGCTTAATTTTGGGCACATAACAACTGAGCTCATGACATATTATAAATGTATAAACTCTTATACCTAAAATATATATTGATACACCCATAGATACTTGTATGAAAAAAACAACATATCTCTTTTGATAAATTAGGGAATGAAATTCCTCACGTAATCTGTACTTGGATTGATGACAGGGTGGCCCACAGGCAGAACAGAAAATACATCAGCTGAACGGATAAAGGGGAGAAATAAATAACTTAAGAATGTAAAATAAACTCAGAAGGAAAGAGAGCACCACTGACAACAGAAAATAATGAATACTGAACAATTATATTTGTAATAGCCATACATCACTATAGCTGCAAAAAATGGGTGCATTTATTTTCTAAAAATATTTGCTATCAGATGCATTTTCTTATTTTAAGATTTATTTTTATTTGAAATTTAAAATTTTCTATTTAAAATTGTGTATATGCAAGTGACATCTCATGCTGGAGCAATGTGGAGCAAGGGGAACTCTCCTCTATTGCTGGTGGGAGTGCAAACTTGTACAGCCAGTTTGGAATTCAGTGTGGTGGTTTCTCAGGAAACTTGGAACCAATCTACCAAAAGATCCAGCTATTGGGCATATACCCAAAGAATGCTCAGTCATACAATGAGGGTACTTGCTCAACTATATTCATAGCTACTTCACTTGCAGTAGTCAGAATCTGGAAACAACCTAGATGTTCCTCAACCAAGGAATTGATAAAGAAAATGTGGTACATTTACACAATGGAGTATTACTCAGCTGTTAAAAACAAGGACGCCAGGAAATTTGAAGGCAAATAGACGGAACTAGAAAAAATCATCCTGAGTGAGGTAACCCAGACCCAGAAAGACAAACATGGTATGTACTCACTCACAAGTGGATATTAGCTGTAAAATAAAGGATAACTGTACTACAATCCACAAACCTAGAGAGACTGTGTAATGACAGAGTTCATGGAGGGGGATGCCTAGATCTCCCTGGGCAGGGGAAATAGAATAGATTTCCTGTATGCACTGAGGGCATGTAGGGATGGGAACATGAGTAATTAGGTTAGGGGGTGGGGGAAGGATGGAAGTGGAGAGTGCAGAAAGAAACTACTGAGAATGGGGGAGGGAGCATATCGGAATTAGGTAAAAACCTGGTGCAAGGGAATCTCCTGGGAATCCACAAGGATGCCCCCAGCAAAAAGTCCTAGCAATAGTGGATACATAGTAGCCTGAACTGGCCATTTCCTGTACCCAGATTTGTGTCTAGCCCAACTGTCAAAAGAGAGGCATTTTCTAGCAACTGATAGAAACAGATGAAGACTCACAGCCAACCATTAGGTGGAATTCAGGAAATCCTGCAGAAGAGGAGGAGAAGGGATTGTAGGAGCTACAGGGGTCAAGGATACCATAAGAAAACACACAGAATCAACTAATCTAGGTTCGTTCATAGGGGCTCACATACACTGAACTGACAGCTAGGGAGCCGGCATGGGACTGACCTAGACACTCTGCATATATGTGACAGTTGTATAGCTTGGTCCTCTTGTGAGATTCCTAACAGTGGGAACATTGGCTGTCTCTGACTTCTTTACTGGTTTTTAAAATCCTACTCCTCATACTGGGTCACCTTGCCTAGTCTTAATTCATGCAGAGGGCTTAGTCTTACTCCAACTTGCTAGACCATGTCTGTCGTGGGAAACCTGCCTTTTCCTAAAACAGAAATGGAGGAGTACATTGGACAGTGGGAAAAGAAAGAGGGAGGGGGAGGTACTTGTAGGGGAAGCTGTGACCAAGATGTGAAATAAATGAATAGTAAATTTATTTTAAAAAATAGTGTGTGTGTGTGAGTGTTTGTGTGTGGCTGTGTGCAGTTGTAGAACAGTGTCAGTGATACTCGGGGGTTTATGATGTCCCTGGAGCAGGAGTTACAGGTGGTCATGAACATTATATGTGGGTCTTAGGAACTAAGTGTGTGTTTTCTTCAACATCAGTAGATGCTCTTAACCACTGAGCAATCCCTTGAGCCCAAATTGATGTATCTTGATTGTGTTTGATTTATTTACTAGGCATGCTAAATAATAAACATATCATATATAAATACTTATCAAGACATTAAGTGCCTTAATATTTTCAACAAAAATACACGTTTCTATTTTCACAGAATTATAGAAATAATTTATGAATCTTCCTGATAGATCACATATATGTAATTCTTATATAAATAGAAATAGTTTAAGTTTAATAAGGTACTCTTGCTGAGACAACACTGCAATATAAATGAATCCTGTTCACTCTGTATTAACCTGAAGACCCTCGATAGGGAATTTGCAATTCTTCACGAACTAAGATAGGAATACAGAACTAAGATAGGAATACAAGGAAGCTGGCTCCCATAAGATCGCATAAATTGATCAGCAGATATGCCCCACTTAGATGATAATCATTTCCTGGTCCAGTGCTCTTTAATTCCATGTCATTCTCCATTTTTTTCAACCATCTCCCTGATTTCAACACACTCAGCTACTTGTTGACATACAATTGGCATGATGTATCAAGTTGACTTTTTTTTCTTAATTTCTTAATACTCCTTACCTGAGAGTAGTCATTCTTCAGAAAACAACACAGCATGAGGTTACCATTTAAAAATCTAACACTCTAAATTGAGAGCATATCTAAGATGGCACACTGCATAATGTCACAAACTCCAGAAAACAGATGGACAGAAAGTAAGAGAGAGACTCTTTCTTGGTTTCATGATTCATGACTCTTTAATGATTTCACTTCCAAAGCCACTCTTAGAAGTTGTTCCTGAGTTCCACAGCTCAACCATTCAAGTGTTATAACTGAGACAATAAACATTACAAGTAATAAAAATCTTGAAACTTTCAAAGTAAACAAATTATAGCTTGATATTTACATTTTGGGTTTTTTTTTATGAGATTCCGTTTTTTTAAGGTCCTCTTGAGCTTTGAATAAGTTTTTGTAACATAGAAATGCTTTTCTCCAATAAAATGTTGACAACTATTTTTATGTTAATAAAGAATTAAAATAACTTCTATTTTTCTAATGTTCTAAATTTCAGCACATATTTGTTTAAATGGAAGTTTGAAAGTAAATACTTACTAGTAATTGGCTAACTGTACTTATTTTGAAAGGAACATTAGGGAAATATATTTTGTATTATTTCCAGTTGTTTAGGATCAGCATGAGGTCATTGCACTTATAGTGGATAATTAGACAGAAGGTTCAAAAATATATTACCCAAATATCATGCTTTCCACTCTTAATTAAGTTATACTTGCAGACACGGCAGGTATAGCCACGCAAATTAAGTTAAATTGCTTTCTACATGCTGTTTTATTATTATCTTGGCTTTAATCCTTCATGGTAATATACATATATATACATATATATTTGTATTTATATATGAATATATTTTCTCTTTTGTTCCTCCTTTTTCCACATTGAAAAAAATGCCTTATGAGAACATAGTTTAAGCTCCTATAATATATCAAAAGCTTAATCACAGTCTTTGCTTTAGACTACTTTTCACAATATACATTTAGATCATTTTTTAAATAACAAAGCCATACCTAAAATTAGAGGATATTTTACCATTTCCTTTATGACCATATCACATACATGAACATTTAGGCTTTTCTATGAACCAGAATTTAAATATATATTAGCAAACTAAAATGGAAATGAACTTAAGAACTAATGCTATAATGAACCAATGTTATATCAATTGATTTACCTTCAATATTCTATCTCATTATATAAAAGCTAGCTGTACATGTTCAAGAAATATGAGGAAGTAAATAACAAACTTCAAGTCTTTTACTTAATATGTGTTTTTTATGTATTGTTTCCATTAATGTATTTTTTTGCTCAACAATTAAACTTAATTAAGAGTTAGAGTGGCATAAACTTCTGTATGACAAATACAAGATTAATACATCTATGAAACAAAGCCCAGATAGAATTTTTTCAGAAATTCAGTGTTCAGAGATCAAATCATAGTCATTTACTGATCACTTGTTTTAATACTGGTCCTTTCATTACCAAGGCTAATTTTCTTTTCTTTTCTTTTCTTTTCTTTTCTTTTCTTTTCTTTTCTTTCTTTCTTTCTTTCTTTCTTTCTTTCTTTCTTTCTTTCTTTCTTCCTTTCTTGCTTTTTCTTTCTTTCTTTCTTTCTTTCTTTCTTTCTTTCTTTCTTTCTTTCTTTCTTTCTTTCTTTCTTTCTCTCTCTGTCTCTTTCTTTCATTCTTCCTTCCTTCCTTCCTTTCTTGCTTTCTTTATCTCTCTCTTTCTATCTTTCTTTCTTTTTATTAAGATTTTTTATTCATTTTACACACCAATCACAGACCCCCCCTCTTCCCTCCTCCCACCTCTCCAGCCTTCCCCTCAAACCCACCCCCATTCCCTCCTACAACAAGGCAAGGTCTCCCATGGGGAGTCTGCAAAGCCTGGTACATTCAGTAGAGGCAGGTCCAAGTCCCTTCCCCTGCATCAAGGTTATGCAAAGTGTCCCACCATAGGTAGTGGGATCCAAAAAGCCAGCTCATGCACCAGGGATGGATCCTTATCACATTGCCAGTGGGGCCCTTAAGCAGAGCAAGCTACACTGTCTCCTTATGTGGAGGGCCTAGTCCAGTCACATGGAGGCCCCACAGGTGTTGGTCTAAATTTTATTAGTTCCCACTAGTTTGGTTTGGTTGTCTCTGTAGTATTCCCCCTCAAGATCTTGATGCCCCTTACTCATAGAATCCCTCTTCTTTCTTTTCAACTGGACTCCTGAAGTTCAGCCTACATTTTGGCTGTGGATCTCTGCATCTGCTTCCATCAGTTACTGGAGAAAGGCTCTAGGATGATAGTTAGGGTATTTACCAATCTGATTACTGGGGTAAGTTAGGTCAGGCACACTCTCCACTATTGCTGGTAGTCTAAGCTGGCATCATCCTTGTAGATTCCTGGGAACTTCCCTAGCACCCGGTTTCCTTCTATCCCCAAGATGCTTCCCTCTATCATGGTACCCCTTTCATTGCTCTCCCACTCTATCCCTGTTCCAGCTCAACCATCCCATTTCCTTATGTTCTCATCCCCAATCCCCCACCCTCTATTACCCCCCTTTATCCCCAGTTTATTCATGGAGATCTTTTCTATTTCCCCTTCCCAGGGCTATTCATGTGTCCCTCTTTGGATCCTCCTTGTTAGCTAGCTTCTCTGGAACTGTGAGTTGTAGTTTGGTTATCCTTCCCTTTACATCTAATATCCACTTATGAGTGACTACATAACCATGCTTGTCATGAGTCTGGGTTACTTCACTCAGGATGATATTTTCTAGTTCCATCCATTTGCCTACAAACCTCATGATGTTATTGTTTTTCGCTGCTGAGTAGTACTCCATTATATATATATATGTGTATATATATATATATATACACATATATATATATACATATCACATTTTTAAAATCTATTCTTCAGTTGAGGGACATAAAAGTTGTTTCCACATTCTGGCTATTACAAATAATGCCGCTATTAACATAGTTGAGCATGTGTCCTTGTGGTATGATTGAGTGTTCCTTGAGTATATGCCAAAGAGTGTAATAGCTGGGTCTTGAAAAGATTGGTTGCCAATTTTCTGAGAAACTGCCATACTGATTTCCAAAGTGGCTGTAAAAGTTTGCACTCCCACCAACAGTGGAGGAGTGTTCCCCTTGCTCCACATCCTCTCCTATATAAGCTGTTATCAGTGTTTTTGATTTTAGCCATTCTGACAAGTGTAAGATGGTATCACAGAGTCATTTTGATTTGCATTTCCCGGATGACTAAAGATGTTGAGTAATTCCTTAAATGTCTTTCAGCCATTTGAGATTTTTCTGTTGAGAATTCTCTGTTTAGCTCTATTGCACATTTTTTAATTGGATTGTTCAGTATTTTGATGTCTAGTTTCATGAACTCTTTATATATTTGGGAGATCAGCCCTATGTCAGATGTGGGCTTATTTACTTATTTTCAATGAATTGACCAAATGAGTTGCTCTAGACACCTTCCACAAGTAGGTATCACACATTAGGCTAAAAACTAATACAGAATATCATTTCTTGTCCCAGAACCATAGAAAAATTAGCAATGATAGAATAAAGGTTTCTGTGTGTGAGTTTTACCCTGTACGTGAAGACTTCCATCACAAAACAAAGACAATGATTAGGTAAAGCTCAATTCAATGAATTTATTTTTAAAAAGAACATGAATTTTAAGGAGGTGAGAAGGGAATTGTGAAGAATTTAAGGGGAGGAATAGTGGGATAATAGAATTAGAATTCATTGTATGCATGTATGTTATCAGTCTGATATTTAACATTATAATATAGGACAAAATAACACACATTCTTTTAAAATTATAATAATTAATAAATATAAAGTTTTAGCATTAGGAAAATGCATAAATTATAATACAGAATATGATAAATTTTCGTATTTAAAACTATTAAATTTTATTAAAATGGAAAAACATTTTAAAAACAGGATTATTTGCAGTGCTAATCTAATCAATGAACAAAATTAAAATGTCCTCATTTGGTTTAATGTAATGGAGTTTGTCTTACTCAGCTGTAGAATAATATTTGCCTGCACTGTTAGTAAACAGTGAATAGATGAGTGCATAAATTTTAAGTGTTTCATTTCTTATTGGATTTGCCATGAATTTATGTTTTTAGATAAGTTTTTAATTGAAGTAGAATTCTATCAATTTTTCCTCTCTCTTTTCTCCCTCCAGGCCTTCCCAGATATCCTTTCTAAAACCTGTTCTATGTCCCAGCCTACTCTCAAGTTGATAATATTTTTTTCTTCGATTAGTATTGTTATGTGAGTGTGTATGCATGTGTACGTGAGTGTGCATGTGTGTGTTTTTGTATGCCCAGTATAAATACAATGTACTGAGTCCATTTTTGTTTTCTGTGTGTTTCTGCATTCAAAAACTTCTCATCCTTAGAAGAGGCTAATCCTCCTTTTCTCAACATACCTACTTTCCTGTAGTTATTTGTTGAAAGGTGGAATCTCGTGGAATTCTGTGCCCACTTCCACAATCATATGTTCATTGAAATTCCCATTGTTCCCGTCTTGCTTACAAAATCATTTCTAGGAGAATCTGTTACACAGAAGAATTCCTGATATCTGGACTTTTATAATCTTCATCCCTTCTTTTGTCCTGTTCCCTGATTCACATATGCAGGAGCTGTGATATAGCTGTAGCCATTGCGGCATCTCTATTGATGTCTGCAGTGGCTATTTTAGGTTTCCTATGATGGTTCCATCTGTGTCAAATGGATGTTTCTTTAATGAGGGATGCTAACTACACTAATCTGTAGACATAAGTATAAGATTTAGAATGTAGTAAAGAATTATGTTGTACTCTCAAAGTAGTATTAGTAGATTCTTTTCAAATTGAAATGACCTCATAAGCCCCAAGAATCTGTTTAGATTTTTAGTATCAGGCATGGTTTTTCTCCTATTAATTAGACAACTGTTGGTTGCCACCAATATGTGAGTGCCACATACTCCACCTTTATACATTTATTTCCATAATGATCATTACTGTTGTTCAAAGGTATTGCAGTTGGGTAGGAGTGTTTGATTGCTTTTCTCCCTTTGGCAGCTTGCATAGTATTTTCTGGTATCATGAAGGCTAGAGCACCAGAGAGATGCTTTCAGGTCAGGTTAAACATCAGAGTATAGTACTCTAAATGTTTGCTGTCTTCAGTAATAGAGGCCAACTCTCAAGCCCTATGAAGCAACCAAATGCTACGTCAATAATCTATATCTATTTTGGAGGTCACATGGACAACTACAGAAACTAGGAAAGTGTAAAGGGACTATAGTCAGAGCAGGGGCATGGGAAGCTTGGGCTTGAGAAGGAAACATCAGGATATAGAGTACATGAAGTAGGAAATGAAAAAATAGTGAGGGGGACTCCAACAGGGAAGGAATAAGGGAGATCAATACAGTTGAAGAAGGAGGGACAAGGGACAGACAACAACAAAATTGCTTAATAAATAATCTAGGAAAAATATGGCACAAAATAATTGTAAATAAAATTATATATTTACATATATACATATATATATGTTTGTAGAAGATATGTATGCATTTTAAAGGAAGTTAAGTCACTTTCTCTGCCAATGCTCCTCACAAGAACTATAGAGTAACAAAAACCCAGTTACCAGGCATGAAGAAACTCCTTTAAAGTTTAAAGTTTAAAGCCTTTTTATTTAATGTTACTTTACAGATTTGTTGTGCTAGTAAAAATAAATGCACCTGCTCACTTGGTACTATTTTTACCTAACATGTCAGACTGAACTTGACGTTTGTGTTTGAATGGCATTAAATCACAAACATGGAATTATATGAAACATCTTAGAAAAGCATCTTGGATATGTTGTGTTTTAGTCTCTCATTAAATTAAAATTAAATAGGCATTAGAGGTGCACAATGAATAATAATATTGTTCCCTTACTAAGGACAAGTATTGTGGAATATTTGAGTAGGTCAAGATGTGTTATATTTATTTATGTTACAGAATATTACTTTAACTGTGTAAAGGTGTGTTACATATTTTTATGCTGCATTTGTTTAACTATATAAAGGTGTATTTATGTTTCACCTTGCCTCCTTAAGCACCTGATTGGTCTAATTAAAAGCTGAATGGCCAATAGCTAGGCAGGAGAGGGATAGGTGGGGCTGGAGGGCAGATAGAATAAGTAGTTGGAGAAATCTTGTCTCTAGAGAGAAGAAGAATGACAGAATATAACTAGGGAGCAAGAAGGGCATGCCCAGGGCCAGAAGGCAGGCAGCCATCAGCCAGACATGGAGATGGCAGGAAAGGAAGGTAAAAAGCCCCAAGGCAAAACATAAAAAAGAAACAGATTAAAATGAGAGCTAATTCAAAGCCAAGCACTAATAACTAATAAGAAGCCTCCATGTCAAGATTTGGGTGCTGGTTGGTGGAGCAAAAGGAAAAGCCCGCTACAGACAAACATAGGTGTACAGACACAGTGGTCAGCCAGAGGAACATGAGCACTTACTTATTGACAGCAGTAGTCTAGACCTGCCCAAGTACTGTAGTCATCATTAAGCTTTGGCTTGCATTTAGCTCACACCTTTCAAAGCAATTGTCATTGCTGGGTCCTGTTGGTCCTGCCCACCACAACTGAGCCTGCCTCGAAGTCTACAGTAGAGACAATCATGGTTTCATATTCACAGGATCTTTATACGGAGAGAGAGCAGGCTAAATAAAGTACATGATGTATTTCTGCCAAATTCACTTTTCTAAAATATCATCACTTTCACCTTGGAGACTGGTTAAGACATTAGGCAAGAAATCTAGACCATTACACCAGGGAATCCTCTGACCTTCTGATTATATAGTTACTACAGTTCATTTATTTAAGTACTTCATGTAACATATCATATAATTTTTATGCTATCACTGGATCGAAATTAACTCACAACTGAAAGGATCTGCCCTTCTGCTAATTCTCTACTGTTTAGTTTCAAGTACATTAGCTTTTACCTACTAAGTTCTTTTTTTAGAGCAAATCAATTCCTACTGCAAATGTTTTTTAATTAACCAGAATACCTGTTATTGTTTCGTGGGCACTAGCATCTAATCAGTACATTTTCCACTCAGATTTGCTGTGTTCTAGCTGCTGTTCTCCTACTGTTTATTCTGGATATTTCCTTGACCTATTCTTCCCAGTGACAGAAACAGAACCCCCTGTATCTTTCGCCCTTCCTAATTCCACTATGTGCAGAAGTAGACATTCAGCATTTTTAAAATGAATGATGGATCAAAAGCTCTCCTATTGTGTTGCTCGGGCATGTAAGTAATAATATCTAAGAAAGTAAGCAGCACTCCTTTTTCTTTTATTCCTTGGGGATTATGTAATTGTTGCCATCTAAGAATAACCATGTAACACCTTTATTGTTATTAGCATCTGCAGTGAGTTGGTCTCCGCAAAGAGGTGCAAATCGATTTTTAGCTTAGTCATTTGAGTCAATATCATGAACTTTATGAGGAGGGATGCTCACTGCTGGCCAGAGTCAACAAAATTTGAAGGGTGTTCAACTCCGTGGCAGGAAGAAATAAAACTAAGATGAAGTCACATATTCCCAAGAATATTGGACCTGCAAAACTTGCTCTCTGAAAAGTTTGATAAGCTTGGACTGAGGACTGCATTGTTATTAAATTCCAACATGGCTCAGCAAGATTACTTATTGAAATTTTAGAAAAATACATTTAAAATACCATATAAAGAAGTTACCCTATAAAAAAGTTATCCTGGGAGAAAATTATTATAAGCAAATCAAATCATAATAATTTAATGCGTTGGGTATTGAAGGGCAATATTTACCACAGGTGAATAGAGAATTTATTATTTTGTCCACAGTTGAACTATGTTTTTCAGAAATGTAATTATTGAATATACAAGAATTCAGAATACAAGAACCGAGGAAAGAAAAAAACAGGGGAAGAAAATGTGATATAACAAGCTTGCTGAGGCTTTAAATGAATATATATTTATAAAATTGCCTTTGACAATTCACACGATCTGATTATGTGGCAGGATGCTCTGACAAAAGATTTGATTACATGGAGCATTGAGCTGTGGCTGGTAAATAACAAACTTCCCTGTCAGCGCTTCCACTTGTTATTGTCAGGAAAGGACGGGATGCTGAGAACGAGTTTGTATCATAAGCAAATCAATTACTAATGCCATAGGTAAGACGGCATGGCATTTACAAATGATATTGAAATTTATGAATGGATAATAAAATTTTCTACTGTGAATATTAATTTTACTATAATCACCTATGCTAATGATAACAATCCATGTCACAGATTCTCTCCATATGTGCTGAGTGAGCACACAGGGTTGCACAAATGTTTCTTAAAGAGCAACATGAAAATATTTAGTTATATTCTTGTATGAAAAGAATCGCCTAAGACTATATTTAAGTCCTGAAGTGGAGTTAGAATGTGTGATAGTATGAGGGGTAGAGTTAAAAATATATATTAAGAAAAGGGTATAATATTAATGTAGACAATAATAATCACATTTTTGCAATTACAAGGCATATTTTCTTAATATTACAGTTTCTGATTAGTAAATATATGTGGACTTAGTGTATCCTGTGGGAAACTTAATGTTTTAATGTATTCAAATGGAATTTCAAGAGTCTCATGCTATACTGACTGAGGTAGCCAGGGAACCCACTTAAATAGAGATATTGGATAACACACATGCATACACAAATATGTTTACAGAGAGAGAGAGAGAGAGAGAGAGAGAGAGTATGTGATTGGGTGCTTACATACATTTTCAAACAACGTAAGTCAAATTATATAAGCATATATGATACATACAGACATATGTGATCTCAGAAAATTTTAGAAGGGTGCCAATAAATCTCACTTATGCATTTAAAATTGTTAAATTATTATGGCACCAGGCAAATTAAGATCAGATTTATGTGATATTAGTAAGTTTTCTCCTTTCTATGGCCAAAATACATTTGAAAAAAAAAAACAAACAACTTAGGGGATGCTGTATTTTAAGTCATGCTACGGGAGATAAAGCCATCATGGTGGGGAAGGAAGGGTGGTAGATGTGAGCTACTTGTTCAACAGGATTGTTCATTGAGTTCCCTTTTATTCTTTCCAAAACTTATCCCACGAAATGGTGCCTCAAAAGTCAGAACAAGACTACCCAACTCTGTTAATGCTCTCTGGAGAAGTCCTCACACACACCAAACATGAGCCTCATTAATCTGCTATAGTTGCCAATTGAAATTAATTAACACCTTTGGTTTTATGTCATTTATTTTTCACTAGAATCTGGGGAGAATATTTTATTAACAACTTGGCTCAGATTCTTAGAAGAAAATGTGTTCTATAAATGTCATTTCATTTTAACTATAAATATATAAATAACTCAAACCTTTTGATAGATGATGTTAATAATTTATGTGATTTTTTAGTCACAAAAATTAGTATAATTCTAGTGGAATTGTTAATACCATGGTAGTTGTTGTTATCACATAGGAGGGTTAAAGTAGAAATGTTATATAAAACTATTTGTCCCCAGTGCATTGGAACTTCATCTGGGATTGCATGGAATATGCAAACAGTATTTCTTAGGTCAACATTCAAAAATACATATTTACTATTTTTACTTCTGTTTATGTGTACGCAAGCATGTAAAAGTTCATTACACCATGTGTGTCCAGGTGTTAGTAGAGACTGGAGTGTGTCCCCTGGAACTGGAATTACAGGTTGTTGTGACGTGAGAGCTGAGATCACAAACCAGGGCTCTGCAAGAACAGTAAGCACCCTTAAGCACTAAGCAAGCTCTGCAACCCACAAGGATATATATATATATATATTGGTTTTTCGAGACAGGGTTTCTCTGTGTAGCTTTGTGCCTTTCCTGGAGCTCACTTGGTAGCCCAGGCTGGCCGCGAACTCACAGAGATCCGCCTGGCTCTGCCTCCTGAGTGCTGGGATTAAAGGCGTGCGCCACCACCGCCCGGCACACAAGGATATATTTTAAAAAGTGATTTTCTTACAATATAACTAAAATGCAGTAGTAGATATAGCTTAAAATATAAAGCCGGTGGCAGTAGTGCATACCTTTAATCCCTGCACTCAGGAGGCAGAGCCAGGCAGATCTACAGCCTGGTCTACAGAGCGATATCCAGGACAGGCACCAAAACAACATGGAGAAACCCTGTCAAAAAAAAAAAAAAAAAAAAAAAAAAACAACCAACCAACCAACCAACCAACCAAACAAAAAAATGTAAGGACATTGGATGAATGCACACATCTGTGATTCCATCACATACATATATAACATACGTTAATGTAAAGTGTATATGTATGTCTCCTTGTATAGTGATCAGTATTTTTTAACTTGTTTTTTCAGTGTGCTATCTAGCATATTAACTAATGTTGACTGCACAATATCATATTGCAAATTACTGGTGCTGTTTGTTGCACACAGATCTCAGAACTCAATTCATCTCTAAAATAACCATCTACATAACCAAAAGATACAACCTGTTCAATACCTCATTGTATCCTTTACCTTTACTCCCCTCACACATTAATTTACTCTATATTTCTACTACTTTGGTTTGTGTAGCTGGTTCATGTATGTGTAATCATGTAATATATATCCTGCTGATTGACCTATTTTATTTGAAACCAAGATTTTTGTGGTTTTGGTGAAATATTGGTTCTGATCTAGCAGCTATAGGATTGTTCAAGAGCCAAGTAGGCCGGGCGTTGGTGGCGCACGCCTTTAATCCCAGCACTCGGGAGGCAGAGCCAGGCGGATCTCTGTGAGTTCGAGGCCAGCCTGGGCTACCAAGTGAGCTCCAGGAAAGGCGCAAAGCTACACAGAGAAACCCTGTCTCGAAAAAACCAAAAAAAAAAAAAAAGAGCCAAGTAGTTCTGTGAGTGTCCTGTCAAATTCCAAGCTGAATCCATCTGAGTTTCTGAATTGAAAATTATGAAAGCCAAATGTGTCTAGGTGTTTAAGAGTTGGATATGTAAGATGATCTTGTGTATTTTTTTTTCAATTTTTTTTCAATTTTTTTGGCAGGAGGGTTCTTTGGTCAAAAGAAATTCATAATTCAGTCCCAAAGTAGAGACTGGTGTTGAATCCTTCTCTAGAGTATTTCCTATTATAAAATCCTGATAATCTAATTCTTCTTGAGATACCTCTATTTCTCTTACTTGATTTTAAACTCTGATTGTAGTAAAATAAGTATCCTGGTAAAATACTGTATGATTCTTGTAACTTAATTATATTATACATTATTTTCTATAAATTTAGCACACTTGTAATTGGAAAAATTACAATTTAAAGGCTATGACATATTTTAGAAATTTTAGCTTAGTTCAATAATGACTTTTAACTTTTAGTCCATATTAAGATGACGAATATACAAGTAGAAAATATGGATTTATCATAAAGTTCAGCAAACATATCACTACCTAAAATACCATTAAATAATAAAGGAAGCATGTAAATCCAGAAATAAATATGTATTCAATAATATAAAAGTAAAAGTTATGTGTGAGGGTTTTAACCGTAAAACATTTATTGACATTAAGGTAGTCATATCTTCAGAATTGATACATGTGTTAAGAGCCAATACTTGAAAAATGTGAAAAGAATTCCATCAAAGTTGCTAACTATATTTAACATAATAACCTGTTTCCCTCATCAATAAACAATTTAGTTCCACAAGAACACAAAGTTAAATGGGTATAAATCTGAATATAGACCAAAAGAGCTGCCTATTCACAAAATAAATAGATTTATATATATTGATGGGCACATAGGACCCTGGCTAAGAAGAAAATAAATAACATTGGTGTGAAATAATATAGGAAACAATATGAGGTTATGTTAATTCAAATAAAATTTAACCTTGTGGAGACTATAGAACGAGGCTGTTAGATATAAAATTCATATTCGTAGAAGTAGTGTGAACAAAAAATAAACCAATATTTTGAAGATACTTGTAGCTTTTATAAGATGGCTATAGAGTTCACATATGAGCAAATGAATATATAATGACAACATTGATTATGACTACAAAGGACAATAAAGAAAATTTATAAGATTAGCTTAGGTTGGAGATATAGGTCAGTTAACAACTTTGTTTTAAACATTGTCAATGTCAGTATTAATTAATATTTGCATAGATGCTATTCAGTGAATATAATATCTGAACTTTGTAGAGTTAGAAACTAAGCACTTTGGTGAGTTCTAGCATGCATTCATCCCCGGAAAGAGTTCTTAGAATCTCTCTTATCTAATTACTTTTATTAAGCAACTTGTCATCTGACTGATGTCTCATCCTTTTATAAATTCTATGAAACATTTAATTCATTGAATTTTGGAGAGAATTAGCTACCCGGTCATTGTGTTATAAACGAGCTGGTCATCTTGTTGCTTCACCAGCATCAATTGGCTTGTGCTCATGATAACTCTCATTAAGATTAGTCATAACTAGTTTTGCTTTATTTTTAGCCTTGATGACCTTTACTGAAGTCTATGTGATATACATGATCTAATGATTGTCTAGATTTCCTCAATGTCTGTTGCTATCACCCCCTTTTAGTTTCTGATTTTGTTAATTTGAACATTCTCTCTCTGCCTTTTATTTTGTATGAGGGTTCGTCTATCTTGTTGATTTTTCTCAAAGAACCAGTTCTTCTTTTCTTTTTTTATATTTTTATTTTATAATTAATTTAATTTTACATATCAGCCATGGATTCCCCTGTCCTCCCTCCTCCCAACCCCCAGCCTTTCCCCTCAATCCACCCCCCATTCCAACCTCCTACAAGGCAAGGTCTCCCCTGGGGATTCAGCTCAGCCAAGTAGATTCAGTTGAGGCAGGTCCATTCCCCTCCTCCCTACACCAAGGCTGAGCAAAATGTCTCAGCATAGGCCCTAGGTTCCAAAAAGCCAGCTCATGCACTAAGGACAGGTCCCGGTCCCACTGCCTGGGAGCCTCCTAAATAGTTCAAGCTAATCAACTGTCTCACTTATCCAGAGGGTCTGATCCAGTTCCATGGGGGCTCCTCAGCCATTGGTTCACAGTTCATGTCTTTCCACTAGTTTGGCTATTTGTTCCTGTGCTTTTTTCGATCATGGTTTCAATATCTCTTGCTCATATAATCCCTCCTTTATCTTGCCAAATGGACTCCTGGAACTCCACCTAGGGTTTGGCCGTGGATCTCTGCATCTGCTTCTATCAGTCACTGGATGAGAGTTCTATCATGACAGTTAGGGGTTTCGGCCATCCGATCACCATTGTAGGTCATCTCAGGCTTTCTCTCGACCATTGCCAGTAGTCTATTGTGGAGGTATCTTTGTGGATTTCTGGGGACCTCTCTAGCACTCTGCTTCTTCCTATTCCCATGGGGTCTTCATTTATCATGTTATCTCCTTCCTTGTACTCCCACTCTGTTCCTGATCCAGCTGGGATCTTCCGCTCCCATAAGCTCTCTTTTCCCAGACCCTTGCCCTCCATTCCCCCCCCCCCCAGTTTGCTCATGTAGATCTCATCTATTTCTCTGTCATTGGGCGATCCCTGTGTCTTTCTTAGGGTCCTCTTTACTAGGTAGCCTCCCTGGAGTTGTGAGTTGCAGTCTGATTATCCTTTGCTTTGCATCTAGTATTCACTTATGAGTGAGTACACACCATGTTTGTCTTTCTGAGTCAGGGTTACCTCACTCAGGATGATTTTTTCTAGATCCATCCATTTGCCTGCAAACCTCATGATGTCATTGTTTTTTGCTGCTGAGTAGTATTCCATTGTGTATATGTACCACAGTTTCTTTATCCATTCTTCAGTTGAAGGGCATCTAGGTCATTTCCAGGTTCTGGCTATTACAAATAATGATGCTATGAACATAGTTGAGCATGTGCTCTTGTGGTATGATTGAGCATTCCTTGGGTATATGCCCAAGAGTGGTATAGCTGGGTCTTGAGAGAGATTGATTCCCAATTTTCTAAGAAAGCACCATATTGATTTCCAAAGTGGCTGTCCAAGATTGCATCCCCACCAACAGTGTAGGAGCTTTCCCCTTGCTCCACATCCTCTCCAACATAAGCTGTCTTCTGTGTTTTTGATCTTAGCCATTCTGACAGGTGTAAGATGGTATCTCAGAGTCATTTTGATTTGTATTCCCCTGATGACTAAGGATGTTGAGCAATTCCTTAAATGTTTTTCAGCCATTTGAGCTTCTTCTGTTGAGAAGTCTCTGTTTAGTTCGATAGCCCATCTTTTAATTGGACTGTTGTTTATTTTGATGTCTAATTTCTTGAGTTCTTTATATATTCTGGATATCAGCCCTCTGTCAGATGTGGGGTTGGTGAAGATATTTTACCATTTTAGAACCAGCTCTTTGCTTCATTGATTCATGTATTATTCTTTTTGTTTCTATTTTATTGATTTCAGCCCTCTGCTTGATTATTTCTTTCCATCTACTCCTGTTGGGGGTCATTATTACACCTTTTTGTTCTAGAAATTTGAGGTGAGCTGTTAAATTGTTAGTATGAAATCTCTCCAGTTATTTTATGTAAGCACCTAGTGCTATGATCATTCCTCTTAGCATAATTTTCATTGTTTCCCATAAGTTTAGGCATCTGGTGTATCCATTTCCATTGCATTATAGGAAGGCTTTAATTTCTTTATTTCTTATTTCTCTCTTGACCCATTTTACATTCAGTATAGAGTTGTTCAGTTTCCATGAATTTGTAGGCTTTCTGTTGTTTCTGTTGTTGTTGAAATCCAGCTTCAATCTGTGGTGGTCTGATAGGATACAGGCAGAGGGTTATTGTAACATGAATCTTAAAAGGTGTTATAATAAAAAACACAGAGCCAGATTCACAGGGGTGAATGCTGAAAGATCAGAGAAGCAGAACAGCCAGCCACTAGCTTACCTCAAGTGAGCAAGTTCCTGTTTCCTCAAGCCTTATGTACCTTTCTGTGTCCTGCCATATTACTTAATGGGATTAAAGGTGTGTGTCACCACTGCCTGGTTCTGTTTCTCTCATGTAGCCCAGTGTGGCCTTGAACTCACAGAGATCCAGACCTTCTCCTGTGTGACCTGTTTTTTTATTGCCTTTCTGTTCTGCCCTCTCATTGGCTCTAAAGCCAACCACATGATTTCCTCATCACTGCCTGTCTATATAGACCTCCAGGTCTTTATGGTTGGTACTGGGATTAAAAGTTTGTGTCACTGCTTGGCTGTGTCCTTGACCACACAGAGACTCTGCCTGCCATGTGATTGAATTAAGGGCATGTGCCATCACTGCAGGACTTCTGCCAAAGGGCTTGCTTTTAGCTCTGATCCCCAGGCAACTTTATTTATTAACACACAAATAAAATCACATTTCAGCACAAATAAAATATCACCATATACTGATTCCTTGGACTATGCGGCCATTGGAGACCAAGCTAGTGTGATCGGGATGAATTGCATGAAATTACAAAACAATCAACAAAAACGTTATGTTGGAAGAAGCAGAAAAATAATGGGTTAAATATAAAGTACTCAGTCACATTTCTGCCTCGTGACAGATGTGAAGGTGTATTCTATGAAGTACTCTTAAGTAACTCAAAAAGTAAATAATCAAAAAAAGTGAGAAAAGATCAAAATCAGTAATAAGTTTCTTGAAATGAGGAGTATTATTAATTTGTTGAAAATAATCCTTATACAACATAGTCTAATTAAGGTTTCCCCTCCCACATTTCCTTTCAGATCCACCCCACCTCCTAACCCTTCCAATCTATGCCATTTTCTCTCTCTGCAGAAAACAAACATACAAATAAACCAGAACAAAACAAAACAAACAAATGGAAAAATGAAAGAAAAAAACACATATTACAGTGATATTGGAAATCAACTTGATTTAACTTGGTAATTTATCTGCTCATTTATTTTCTAATACAATAACAAAGTATTGTATGTGCCATCAAACAACTAGGTAATTTTTAATAGGAAGGTTGAAAGATAATATTTATCTTACTCATAATAATTAGTGTGTAATATAGCTATCTTTAAATGGCATACTAATAAACTTATAGACATTAAAAATAATACTAATCAGCAATTTTTATTAATGTAATAAACTAATAATCTTTTGACACTAAAATATTTCTTTTTTCTTTAGTGCCTATTTGGGGGAGGGCACCTTTTCTTTCTTTTTTTTAAGAATTTTTTTTCATTCATTTTACACACCAATCAAAGATCCCCCTCTTTCCTCCTCCTGCCCCCCAGGCAAATGGATGGAAGTAGAAAATATCATCCTGAGTGAGGTAACCCAGACTCAGAGGGACAAACTTGGTATGTACCCACTCATAAGTGGATACTAGATACAAAGCAAAGGGTAATCAGGCAACAACCTACAACTCCAGAGAAGCTAACTAACAGGGAAGACCCAAAGAGGGATGCATGGACCACCCTGGGAAGGGGAAATAGATAAGATCTCCATGAGTAAACTGGGGGTGAGGGGTGGGCAATGGAGGGTAGGGGATAGGGGATGAGATGGTTGAGTTGGAACAGGGAGGGAGGGGGAATGCGATGAAAGAGATACCATGATAGAGGGAGACATCACGGGGATAGAGAAAAACCTGGTGCTAGAGTCGTTACCAGGAATCCCCAAGGATGACCCCAGCCTGGGCTACTAGCAGTAGTGGAGAGGGTGCATAAACTGAACTGGCTTGCTCCAGAGATCAGATTGGTGAATACCCTAACTGTCATCACAGAACTTTTTTTTCCAGTGACTGATACAAGCAGATGTAGAGATCAACAGCCAGTCACTAGACAGAGCTCCAGAGTCCAGTCAAAGAGAGAGAAGAGGGATTCTAGGAGCAAGTGCATCAGGATCATGATGGGAAAACATGCAGGGATGACCAAACTAAACCAGAGGGAACTCATGAAAATTGGTTCAATGGCTGTGGGACCTGCATGGGACTGGACTAGGCCCTTTGCATGACGAGACAGTGGTGTAACTTGATCTACTTGGGAGGCCCCCTGGTGCATAAGGGGGCTTTGTGGAGCACACTACCTATGAGGTGACACCTCGTGCAGCCGTGCGGCAGGGAGAAAGTCTTGGACTTGCCTCTATTAAATTTGCCTAAACTAATAATTTTTACAAAAATATTATAATGAACTGTGCTTTTTTATTTGAAGATTACATATTTCTTGATGCTATTTATGTTATTCTCTAGGAACGGAATTAAGTTCTATATGCTAAAGGAATTATTCTTGAAGCAGTATAATTCTGTTATAATGGAATCATTTGCTGTAAAACTGGGAAGGTGAAATGTTACTGTACATAATTTTCAACACCTATATCAAGTGTCTTCACACATGCCTTTATTTGCAACACTAAGGAAACAGAGGCAGGAGGATCTCTGTGAATTCAAGCTCAAACTAGAATATATAACAATTTTGAGGTGAGCCAGAATCTCAGGGTGAGACACTTTTTAAAAAAAGCCATAAATCTGTATACAATAAAAATGAATGTTAGTGTATTTAAGAGGTTTAGTTATCTTCAGAGGCAGATGAAAGTCAACAAAAATTAATTTGAGTGTGGAGACAGATAACATATCTCAAAAGGGCATGAAATGTCACATCATTTATCTACTTTAGAAAGGCAGAGCAGGCTCCTCTCCAGGAAACCAATAAATATAGAAATGGGAAATAAACAGGTGCAATGCATGTTGATAGCCAAGTATCAGAAATGTGAAGGAAGCAAAATCTTGAAATACGGATATGTTTTTTTAATCTCTCCAATAATCAAATATCTGATGAAAGACTGACCTAGGATAGATATAAAAGGAAAAATGATGATCATATATCCCAATGAGTATCTAAAATTGTTACCTTAGGTATTTATTCAAATTACAAGAAAGCACACTTTTTATAACTATCAAAATGACTCTGTGTCTTTGAGACAATAGATGGAAGCAGACTTAGGAATTATTTAATGGCTTCCAAGTAATCTGAAACATACTAATAATCATTTGGGGAAACATTGGCATTATTAAAGGATAATTTATACTTATTTTATTAGAAAATTATCAGTGGATTTTCTACACTGTCCTTTGGCATGAAACATTGGCAGAAAGTTGAGAAAGGTGATTGACAAGTGGATTCAGTGACTATTTTAAAAGTGTAACTTCTACAAGTTGTTACTGTACTATAACATGTCTTCACTGAGTTCTTTTTAATAATGTAGCAACTGTATTTCTCTCTCATGCATCGCCATAGTTCAAATGAATTGTGTGTTTTCATAATAGTGATGAACACAGGAACTATCTGTAGCTAGAGTTTTCCTGCCTGGCCCACAGTCAGGACAAATCTCTGTCACCTGCCAGTCCCACAGCTGCTCAGACCCAACCAAGTAACAACAGACTTATATTGTTTAAACTGTTTGGATTAATGGCTCAGGCTTCTAGCTATCTAGTTCTTACATCTTAAATTAATCCATTTCTATAAATCTATACCTTGCCACGTGGCTCGTGGCTTACCGGTACCTTACATCTTGCTTTTCATGGCAGCGGCTGGCAGTGTCTCTCTGACTCAGCCTTCCTATTCTCAGAATTCTCTTCTCTATTAGTCCTGCCTATACTTCCTGCCTGGCTACTGGCCAGTCAGTGTTTTATTTATTGACCAATCAGAGCAATTTGACATACAGACCATCCCACAGCAACTATCAATGTTGAATACAGGAACATATTTGAAAGTGTAAGGAGGAAATCAAACTAACCACTCTCCATTCTGATTAAGGTTCCAGAAAGTCATGATTTTCTACATGCATCCTAATTGAGAAATAAGTGCTTTGGGCAGGGTAGTTGTTACTAGCCCCACTTAGTTCAGATTCAGAAGTCTGTCACTTTCTTCTTACTCAATTCCAAAAAGAACTAGAAGAGAACTAGAAACTGTCTTAGCATCATCCAAATAGAAGAGCAAGAACTAATACGTAACTCCATTCTGTAAAAAGAGCTACATACTAATACAGAGTGTTCTCTGAAGTACAGGTAGCATATATACACATAAACTCATGCCTATACAATGGAGCACATTTAATTTTTAGATTATTTTCCAGGATAAACCTAACATTTGAGAAAGAAGAAGAACTGAATTGTACAAATTACTTCTTAATTGAGAATAAAATATGTTATTGAGTTAATAATTTATATTACTTATAGATACATTTTTAATAAATCACCTTATGACTTGTTCATGCCACCCAGTAATATATGTTAACGTAAAATGTGCTCATTATATACATTCTAAACTTTATTTGGAGGTAGAAATTATATTAGTTTGTTTCCAAAGGGCAAAGATATTTGCAATAAAGGAATCTAATGAAGACTCAAAACATATTTCAGTTATTAATCCAAGGCCCAAGGAAACTAATCAGGAAAATAATTTGGACATTTTTCCTTATTAATGCATATTTGATATGCATTCCATGGCATCTAAAAGTACTTATAAAAATTCTCAAATATCTTTATAAAATTTAATAGTTTCCTTTCTCCAACAAATTTCCGGAGCCTACACTTGAGGAAAGAAATATAAAATAACCCTATTGTAGCTCATAATAGAAGAGTTTCATTTTCAGAAAGTTATATTATTCCAAATTGCTAAGGAAATGCAAGTGGACTGGAAATTTGCATTGTTCATTAACATAATACAATTGACTGTGTAATGTTAGTGAAAAATAATTTATAAATGCTTATATCTAGAATATCAATGTACAAGAAACCAAACTATCTACCCCAAATGCTAATTTTCTCTGAAAGTATTTCTACACATGATGAGTGTTTGACCTTAGCAATTATTGAAAAATGTGTCACATTCTCTTATCAAACGTTCTACCGCTTTATTTTTCAAATAACAAAAGTAAATCCTGACAGTCTGAATTACTATACCAGTTTTTAATTGCTATCAGTTTCATTTACTCTGGAGGAATATACCACTGGAGTTGATGGTAAGCTGTACTAGGTCTATATTGGGGGACTGCATTGACCAGGTTATCCACAACCATCCTTTTCATCATAGTCTTAGTTTCTTGAGGTCAAGAAAGAGACCCCATGACTGGAAGAAGCTTATGATATTTTATGGATCACAAATCATTCAGAATTCTCCATGCCACACTCGGTTTATATCCTGGCACCAAGAAGAAGAATTTCATAAAAAATTTATAGGTTCCAATATTACACTATTTCCCACTTTCTTTCCAATAACAACGGGGGCACTCAGAGGGATCCTGCCTGATTCTCTTCTTCATGGGAATTGTTCTTATCCTTTCACATGCTCAGATTTCAACACTGTCAATGTGGTCAGCATTAATTATCCACATATCCTTCCTCACTGACATTTTATGCACCAGTGCCAACCCAAAGCTCCCTCAAGATGAATTCAAAAATTAGTTTTTCTAAGGGAATAAACTGAGTTAAAAGCAAGCACAAATAAAAAAAAATACAGTAAGGAAAAGTAGGCAAAGATATGTTCCTCTAAGACTGCAGTTTTTGAGGTCAGATAATTAGAGTGTTTTTAATAACAAATTCCTAGTTGATATTAATGCAATAACATCTGCTAATAAAATATTACATGAGATTTATTAGGAAGCTCAGTTAAGGAACTCTCTTTCTTTTATCCCGACTCCTCTACTCTCCCATCCAGTCGTATCTTTTAATAAATTGTAATGCATCTGTCCTAATGTTTTTCTTTTGAAAATCATTTCCTCAAGACTTGTATTCCCGCATCAATTTCCTATTACTGATATGTCTTTGCTAAGCCAAAGCATGATAAGGAATTACCTGTCACATTTTCTATAAATTCCATGGAAACATGTAAAACATCAAATGTTAGTGGAAAACCCTACTTGTTCAGATATGGCAAATGGGACAATTTTTAGGGTTATTTGTGGAATGTTTTATGGTAAACTTTTATATATATATATATATATATATATATATATATATATATATATAGTCCTTTGACTACATTACAGGGGAAGGCTTTATTCAATCAGAACTTTGTGTAAAGTCAATAAGAAACCACTTTAATCTACACACGATTTTATTTGCAGATACTGACATGTTAATTTAACATACCAAACATAAAGTTTGCTTCCACTATCTTGAATGAAGGAAAATAAAAGACAATGGTTACAGAGACTTCCATAATAAATCAAATAACAAATAATATATATGACCAATAATACTTGATCAGTTTGCTCTGTCATTTCTTTAATGATAGTTGTTTGTAAATTTCAAATTAATGTAACTTCACAGTCTCTCCCTTTGAATTAGAGTCACATTGTATTCATAATTTCAAATACTTAATACTAATTTCAGTGAGTGAAGACTATTCAACATTTGTTCATTTTTATTTAAATTAATCATTAACTAATAGAATGTCAACCTTTAAAATACAAACATTACTTCACCTTGTGCATGCCCAAAGTGCAAAGGAAACCTGAAAGAGTCCCAGAAATTATGTAATAGTTTCTTGATTAGAGGATTGATACCCTATTTTTTCAAACTCTGCTTTATCGGAAAAAGAAAAAGTGTTAGCCACATTTCAATACACATAAATATGATCTAGCCATCTGACTAGGGAAAGTGGGTGAAAATTATGATAAGGGCAGTTTACGTTGCACCAGAAATTGTTCAGTACAAATAGAGACTTCATGTCTTCTGGTATGAAATTTTAAGATAAAAATACTTATCTTAAGTATGTAAGCAATGAATACAAAAGATTGTCTTGGGCTGTCTGATATATCATCGTAGCAGCAGCACTACCAACATTTATCAACTGTAATTGTGTACTATCAATAGAAACGACGATTTGATCTTTATTTGTGATCAAATATTAGACGGCACTGCTGAAGTGTACAAGACTTGTAGCACATATGGAAAGGTCTATGGGAGCCTTTACCTTGCCTAGATTAATTTTTTGTTTTTATTTTTGTTTCTTTATTAAGAATGTTTTTTATTCATTTTTACATACCAACCGCAGATCCTCCTTTCACCCCTCCTGCTCCCCACAAGCCTTCCCTCCCAACCCATTCCCTATCCCCTTCTCCAAAATGGTAAGACCTTTCATGGAGAGTCAGCAAAGCCTGGTACATTCAGTTGAGGCAGGTCCAAGCCCCTACCCCCCTGCATCAAGGCTGTGCAAGGTGTCCCACTCTGGCCTTGTTCCAGCTCAACCATCCCATTCCCTTATGCATAAGTGAGACAGTAGTGTAGCTTGGTCTGTCAAAGGGGCCCCTGGCAGTGAGATCAGGATCTATCCCTGGTTCATGAGCTGGCTTTTGGAGCCCATTACCTATGGTGGGAGAGTAAAGGAAGAGATATCTTGATAGAGGGAAACAACATGAGGATAGGGAAAAACCTGGTGCTAGGAAAGTTCCCAGGAAGGATGACCCCAGCTTAGACTACTAGCAATAGTGGAGAGCTGGCCTACCTCGGTGAATACCCTAGATTAAATTTATTGGCACCCAGTATAGTCCTCTTCTGCTGTGATCTTAAGAATTACACTCTATGATTAGACTTAAAGAAGTCTTAAGAGTTTTCACTCATTAAAGGATATTTTAGTCTATCTTGTGAGTATTGGGGTGAGCTCTATACTCTATTCATAATGACACTTCCATATTTGATCATTATTACACTCTTTGTGTCTATAGTTTGTAGTCTCTGTTGTTTTTTAATTCATCATCTCTACACAAATACAATGTTTCTTCTTTTAAAAAAAAGCAAGGTGTGCGTGTATGTGTGTGTATGTGTATGTGTGTGTGTATATGTGTGTCTCTGTGTGTGTGTGTCTGTGTGTGTGTCTGTGTGTGTGTGTGTCTGTGTGTGTGTGTCTGTGTGTGTATGTCTGTGTGTGTATGTTATGCTTATGTGTATGGATACTTGTACCCATAATCAAGTGGAAGCCAAAAGAAAAATGTCTGTCACTATGTGCAGTATCTCCTTGACACAGAGTACCTCATCGAATCCTGGATCCAGCCTGATGTCCAGCAAGCACCAGCGGTCTTCTTCTTCTATACCTCCACTGTACTGAGCTTATAGTGGCACTATGCCCTGCTTTTTCCCACCTGCTTTTTCAGGTCCTCCTGTCTTTAAAGCAAGTGTTCTTACTCACTGATCTATCTCCCGAGTCCAGGGTTCAGTAAGGCCTGCTCCTATCTATCACTTTCTACCACTCCATACACTTTGTATATATAACAAGACTTAGATGTTGCTTTTCATATACAGAGTATTTTCTTATGTCTTCAAGACTAAAGTCTTTAAAAATTTATTTTATTTCTAACATTTACATTCATATAATAAATTCATGGTTAAGTCACACTTTACCAAGGTTGTAGAAATGTATGCCTGAGTATAATTAGTATCACAATCAAGGCACTGCTATTTTTATCTCCCTTTCAGCTTCTCTTTTGTCCCTTTTTTTTTCTCTTTATACTAACCCAGCCCTTGGCAACTGCTGATTAGATTCCTGTCCTGACAGTTCCTTATCTTGAATGTATTATATTCAATCTACACTGTATTACACACTATATAGCTTTCCTTCATACTTATTATTGTAATGTATCATGCTAATTTTGAGTTTTAAACAGGACTTATGCATCAGTGTATCATTTTTCTATTATTTCATCATGCTTTGCTGTATGCATATAACAACATTGACATTCTCCATTCACTGGGTAAAATTTTATCCATTTTCCCTGGTGAACAATTTTAATTTCAGCTGTCTTAAACAATTGTGGAAAAAACATCTTTGCAAGGACATCACACATAATTTGTGGGGATAAAAGGCATATTTAGATTATGACTTTAGGACTTCTAGTCTATGTCCATGTTGCCCCAAAATTTTTGTCTTCTAATAAGGATTGCAGATGTTGAAAATAGAAGTATGTGATATATGACACTTACCTCTGAATTGAAACTTCCCTTCCAGAAGAGAAGTGGAGGCTCAGAAGATAAACAAAAGTCACATGCTTGGAAATACAGTTTCTTGGACAATTCCACAGGACTTGTCTCTAGCCATATTAAAAGTACTAAACAACCACTAGAAAAAGAGACTGACAGTGGAACGTCAGAGAATTTATAGAACCTGATGAGGGTCTGCAAGCTGCGCAGCAATCTCCAGAGCTGTGTCTGGATGAGTGGGCTTTTCAATGATGCAGCTGCTTTTGAGTCATCTCTGCCCTTTGCATGTAATTCCCTACCCATACTGCAGTTAAGAAACACAATAAAACTCACTGGTATTGTGGAGAGATTAGCATGTTGCAGGCTACTTACCTTATGTGGGCTAGTTTTAGACTTTGGAACAGCCATTCCTTGCTCAGCTCTGTGTTATAATTAACATACTGTGATGAGAAGATAAAATCCTGCTGAAATCTATTAATTTAGGATACCACTAGCTCCCATCACCCAAAAGCCCAGATAGCATATCGGGCTTAGAGAAAGGCTTTGTATATCTTGCTGTACCTTCCTCTCTGATATACCCACCAATGTATTTTAAACTTGCCTCAAATTATGACATTCTCTGTTTGATAAAACTATAACATCTTCATAAAAATTATTCCATGTTCCAACCTAAATGTGGGAAAACCTAAATCATCACTCAAGACGAATTCAGAATAAATTTAGTCTTATTCCTAAACAAAAACCCCACTAATTCATTAAGCTGAACATTGGTGTATTTGTTTTTTTGTTCTGCCATGGGTTCCTTTTTGGGTTGAATAGATATATTTCTTCCATCTCTCCAGGAAAAAAAATCTGTAACACAATATGGCAGAACAAACGACTTCTATCCTAGATGAGAAAACAAAAGGAAAGGCAGATGAGGACCCAAGATCCCTGTCACGAGCATTTAGCCAAATACCTTAACCCCCCCATAAGGCAAATTTTCTAAAAGTGCAGTCTTTCCCAAAATCATGACCTTAGAAAGCTACCCTTAAGCATATAGACTTTCATGGGAAACTATCTACATTCACACTATGATACTCTACTGTGCAGTAACTCCATAATTTTGTGTCTTATTCAGCAATACACAGGCATGGCCATTATGATCATCATCAGTATTCTCTGAAACACTTCCTCCTCTTCTTTCTCCTGCTCATTCTTTTCTTCCTTTCCATCTATATACTCTATTACACTTCAAACAATTAAAGTTTCAGCTTCCATCTCACTGATATTGAATATTTTCATTCTTATGCTAATTTTAACATACAATTCTTTTTGATAAAATAACATTAAAAATTGCCCCCTTTAAAAAATCAAGTTCCCATTTCCCAACTTCATGTCGTGAATTATCAATATTTTCATACTAAGGCCTTTTACTGGACATTTATCTTACTACACTTTCTCTAAGTTTGTGCATTTTTGAAATTATGTTTTAATATTTTAGTTTGGTGTTTGAGAATTTCACAAAATATATTTTGATGATCCTATTTTCCACTTCCCAGGTTCTCCTGAGAGTCCTCCACATCCCTATCCACACAACCTTACATTCTTTCTCTAGTTCAATAAAGGGAAGTTGTCTGTCTTGGGGTGTGGTTGATATACCTCCATTGAAGAAAACTGATTTTCCTCTCACAGCAGCTATCAATTGCAAATAGCTCCTTGGCTACAGATGGGGCTTTTTACCCACTTTTCCTCCTCTGTACTGATGTTTCTTTATCTACTTTGAGTACCGTGTAGGCCTTATGCATGCTGCCACAGCCTCTGTGAACTCTTATGTTCTACCCTATTTCATCTGTAAAACACTTTCCTTGACATTAGTCTCTACCTCTGACTCTTGCAAACTTTCTTTCCCAATTTATGCAGTGATCCCAGTGCATAATCTCTTTGGGGGAAGATATTGGCATATCCTAATTAGGATTGGGTACTCCAGTGTCTTTCATATTGTCCAGTTGAGGGTCTCTGTGTTAATGATCTACAGCAAGAAGAAGCTTCTCTGATGACTGATGTATGGTTATAGCCATATGTCTTTAGAATTTGCTTCATTGCTACGTTCATTCAGCAAAGTAATAGTATGTTTTATCCTAGACCTCAAGTCTCAGCTCTTGGTCTCCAGAATGCCCCTTAAATCCAAACAGAAAATGTTTGGCTACTCCCATTTCATCCATGCCACCCTTGCCCTATTGCTCATATCATGTAGGAAGATTGTTATTGTAGCTCAGAAGGTTCATAGCTAGAATAGATGGATGATTATTTTTCTCCTCTGGTAGAGCATATAGCATTTTCCACCACTATGAATGCCATCCAGAGGGGAAGAAGCTTCCAATTGAATACCAGCCTGATTTCTCCATGTTCTATGACATAAGACTGCTGAATCTTCCATAAGAGAGTGCTACTATTAATGTGTAGTTCATAACCAAAAGCATTGCCAATAGCCTGTACTGTTTAGTGTTGGAGAGTTTGGGACTGCACTAAAAATGATATGACCCATTCCTAGACTTCCAGGTTTTACTTTTAGTATAGGATGTTCCATTTGGCTATTGTCCCCCATCATTATATGAGAACACAAATCTCTTTATTTAAATACATATGTTACACAGCTTCTGTAGTTATAGGATTCTATATGTCTTTCCAAAGTCATTTGTTTTTAATTATCCCTCCCTGTATTCCCTCCTATCTCCCACCCCATTTAATCCTTTTGTTCCAATTTCATTTTGTCCTTTTATAACATTATATTATGTCTCTTCTTCCTTGGAACATCCTATCCCATGCCTTTGGTCTCTTAATAGGTATCTAGCCTCTGTAGGTATTCTAAATGAAACATATATATCTGAAGCTTAAAAGCTAGCATACCATCTTTTTAAAATTTTTGAGGTATTAATTTACTTACAATGTTTCTCCTCTCCTATGCCTCCCTTCAAAGCCTCCCATATAAACCTCCCTGCCCTCCTTCAAATTCCTCACCTCTTTTTGTCATTTGTGTTCATAATCATTAATTCATATTCATAGATGCATATACGTGTATGTGTACACATATATAATCCTTAATATAGCCTTTTGAGTCCACATAACTTGTATGTATGTTTTAAGGGCTGACTGTTTTGCATCAAACAACAAATTAGCGTGTTCCTGAACTGGAATTGATGTGAATTCTCCCTCCCTGGGGACTAGCTTTCATGGTAGCAAGACACAATACAAGCTTCCAAAAGAGGGAGGCAACAGACAGCCTTACCCAGCTACAAACTTTATTAACCACCAGCATGCACAATACTATGAGTGCAGCGGTAACATCCACACTTGAGAGTCATCAAGTAATGTTTTTCTGTTGTTGTTGTTTGTAGCACTAATCTTAAAAGTTTTATTAATAAAAACAAACCTGGAGCAAGCCAGGTATTGGGGTGAATGCTGAAAGAGCACCTCACCTTGCTGACTTCTCAGCTGATCCTGTTTCCTCAAACTGGAGCCTCTGAGTCCTCATCCGAATGGATCTCAGCTGACCTGCTACTAAAAGCACACAAGCTTAAAAACCTAAAAAGCCTCTAATTCCTGGTCCTCATGCTGTATATATTTTTCTGCTTCCTGCCATCACTTCCTGGGATTAAAGGCATGTGTCTTTCCCAAGTAAGACTTGAGCTCTCAAGTGCTGGAATTAAAGGTGTCTGTCACCATGCCTCACTGTTTCCAGAGTGACCTTGAACTCACAGAGATCCAAATGGATCTCTGCCTCTGGAATGCTAGGATTAAAGGTGTGTGCTACCACTGCCAAAACTCTATGTTTAATATAGTGGCTGTCCTGTTCTCTGACCCCAAGATAAGTTTATTGGGGTGCACAACCACAATTGTTCTGTTTTGTTTTCTGAATCTCAATTACATTACATAGGATGATTGTTTCTAGCTCCATTCATTTTCCTGAAAATTTTATTTTTCTTAACAGCTGAATATTTCACTTTGTAAATATATGACATATTCACTATCCATTCATCAGTTGATAGGCATCTAGGCATTTACATGATTTTAAATTGTCTTTTGTGGTGCTGGTGAGGTAGCTCAGTGATTAATACCATGTTATACTCTTGCAGAACACCAAGTCATGGCTCACAGCACCCACACAAGTCATCATCACTACAGCCTGTACCTCTAGCTCCCGAGGATCTGACACCTAATTTTGACCTCTTCAGGTACTTCAGGCATGTGTCCAAACTGACATTGACACACATGAACTTAAGAAAAACTGAATGACTAAATAAAATTAATAAATGAATCTAAAAATGTTATTTGTTAAATAAATTTACAACTTTGATTAAAAAGCAAACACTTAATTTGTAATTAGTGTTCAGTTTAATCCATCTGAACTATTTCCCCAAAGTAATATGTCAGTATGCATTTCAATGTTGTCTATAGCTTTATGAGTTGTATTTAGTTCTCCAGTATTTGATATGTATGATCAAAGACTCAGGACTGCTTTTCAGAAGCGATTACATCTCCATTCCACTACCTTATTCTCTTTGTTGACATAAACTAAATATAAAGGTGTAGATAGGCTCTTAAATTCAATGTTATGCTCAATTGACCTATTTGGTTATCATATTGTGAAAAGACTATTTTGTTTTGAATATCATAGATTAATATATATATATATATGTATATTATATATGAGAGAGAAAGAAAGAAAGACAGAAAGAGAGAGAGAAAGAGAGAGAGAGAAAGAAAGAAAGAAAGAAAAGAAAAGAAAAGAAAAGAAAAGAAAAGAAAAGAAAAGAAAAGAAAGAGAAAGAGAAAGAAAGAGAGAGTAGAGGAGCATAGGAGAGAAGAGCACAGAAGAGAGGAGGGGAGGAAGTTTGGAAAAAGTGAAAGTAGAACTGAGGTATAGAATTGTATGCCTGGGAAATGCTACATCCACAAGGTCACATTGCTCTGCTGCGGAACTCCTGACTAGTATCTGTCCTCTCTTATGAAGTCATCCCAGCTATCTATCATCTATTTTCCATTTTCTTCAAAGTTCCCACAATCCTCTTTGTTACCATCTGCTTTTACCTCCAAGACTGTTAGCAGTAAGTAGTCTGTGTCACCCATTGCTCCATGTCTCCTTTGTTCAGGTCTCATGAAAACACATGGTACTAGGTGATAGTACTCCGTGCTTTAGATGCTAGCTGGGCAGAAGCACAGATGAGATATGAATTTAAATATAACAAAGCATCATACAGTTATGATTCTAGTCTACAAATTTGTCTTCCCTGATAAACTGATAAATATAAAATATTGGATATTGCAGCAATTCCCTTTGATTTGTGGTAGAAAACACCCCAAGTTCCTCAGCCAACACTCAACTTTGCCATTTTTGTGGACACGTGTCAATTTCGAGTCAGATAGCTACTATTTCTAGTTGTTCTTTCCCCAATCTACAACTAGAAAGCAGAATACATTAATTTGATCTTTGCCTCTGTTGGCTCAGCTACATGTCTGGAAGTTATAGATTAGAGATCCCATGTCATGGAAATGACTTCCCTTAATTAACTCATTACCTCTAGTGAGTCTTACAAATGGGAGCTGCTATAGTGATAGCCACCAATAAGTCACAAAAGGTCAAAGACATCAAATAACCAGAACTGGAAGTGCTCTGGGAAGAACAGAGATTTCTGACTGCCATATATGCCTAGTTGATATTTTGGATGTAAGTCTTTATCAAAGTATTAGAGGACAGATGTAATTCTTACACGAAATTGTTTTCTAACAGAATGTACATTTTGCACAAAAGGAAATCAATTTAAGCACAATCAGCCTGTTCTTATCTAAACCACTCTTAAAACAATTTTGAAAATCATTTATTTTGCTAAAAGCCTTGGGCACCAACTATAACATCATTGATAAATTTTAAAATTGAGTAAAATAAAGGCAAAGGAAATTACACGTATGTTTGTCATGATAGTTTTGCAATGTGCTGAACAAAATTTGGTGTATAAAAAAAGACAATGTGTAGGAATTGGTAACTATTTATTAGAAAAAATAAATAAGAGTAATATATTATAAACCCATAGGAAAAAAACTTCTATTTTCCCTTTCCATATGTGAGGACATTTTACATACACAATTGCATATTACATAACATCTAATATCTAGCATATTCTGTAAGTGTAAAATACAGGTCTATATGTCAATTTTTAAAATAGTTTTCTTAATGTCCTCAATGATAATTTTCAGCTTTTGTTTGTTGTAATTTATATAAAAACTAGGAGTGTATTGCCTGTTTCCCTCATCTTGTATTAAAGAAACAAGAATTATAAGTATTATGGGCTTTCTTTTCTTTTAAGTTCTACAGAATTTTTTTTTTATAGAAATAAGGGTTTTAGTTTGCAATGTGCTTAATTCCTGTCTTCATTGTTCTTATTAACTCTTCCCATAATATAGAATGGTTATCCAAAATTAGAAATCCATTTTCCCCTGAAAGCCAAGTATTATTTGAAAATATTTACCATATTCCCACCAATCTGTAAAATACTTTGATAGGACATGTTTCATGTCTAAACACAGAGTGCTATATAGCAAATTTGTGATGTCAAACAAAGCTTTGTAGGACCACACTTCTTTTTAGCAACCAAACAGAACTTGAAATGCATCACACTGGTTGAGTTTCTGAGTTTCTGACAACACCAGTGGCCATGTTCATGGGGAAGGCAAGTCTCCAGTGGTTCCACTCCTAGACAAGGAACCGCAGGCAACTAAGGAATGTGGTGAGCAGGAGAAATACTTTCTCCCTGGGATGAGAATCAATACTAAGTGATCAGCCCTGAAACCATATACATACAAGCAACATATATTTCTAATGTATATCAAATAAGTTCATATTATGAAATATAAACACTACAAAATTATGTGACTTTTCAAACTTTAATTGATAATTCTATGTAATATGTGTGCAGTTCTGAATGAGGTACTTTTTTTTTTCAAATGTTTGCTCATAAAAAAAATGCATCATGTCTCATTTCATTGCAATTTTTAGGAAAGAAAAAGAGCTCTATATGTTTAACACTCATGCTGTTTTTAGTGTTTAATTCTATATAATATGTGGATCAGACTCATAGATATTTGTATTCACTCATGATTTACTCAGTTAATTACCGGTAAAGGAAATACTAGTCTAGATCCACCAGGAAAGCACATTTTTCATATCCTTGGGATTTTTGTTGTTTTTAAATATTGAAATATGGACTCTGTATATTTATGGTGTTCACTGTACTATTTTCATACATATTTACCATGTGCACTGACCATGTCCATCTGTCTTCTGCACAGGGACCTTCTCTCCCCGGGCACCTGGCAATGCAAAGAGTTTCATGTAAGTTTTTCTAGTACCATCCCTTACTCATGACTATCTCTAGTTCCCATTTGGTTTCTATCCTATACTTCTAGGCATTTCTGTATGGAGTGCTTTTTGTTAATAGGTGAAACTATCCCATACTATTTTGTATTCATTAATGCTTCCCTTTTTAGACCATAAACTTTCTGCCTCCAGGAAAATTCTCTCTCAGTCCCCAATCTATTCTAAGTCTAGATCCAGGTAAATAAGTTACTTTTAAAATAATAAATAAACTCATTGGTTGTGATTTCTACTCCAGTGTCTTTATTAAAATATCATTAGTATCATGCCAATATATTCTATTTACAGAGTATTACTCTTTAAAGTATGAGATAGATCATCACAAATACAGATATACTTGGAGCATTAAGAATAATTATATAACGTTCATGTTCGTTTTTGTTTTAATTTTTTTATATTTAGTTTTTTGTGTGTATCTGTGTGTGGGTGCATGTGTGCTCATGACACACAATGTGTTTGGGGGCCAGAGAACAGTTTAATGGAGTCTATTCTTTTAGGTATTTTTTCTTTTTTTTTTCAACTAGAAAAGTACTCTGAAGTCCAGGGAAGTGAGGCGCTCAGTATAAGGACCAGATTAGGCTCAAGCTATGACCAACCCCTTTTACTGCCTCCTAAATGATAGTATTAAAGGTGTGAACCATCACTTGTTCTTAAGTTAGACATTCGATAGTAATAATTTTCTTTATTCATGGAAGACACGAGTGTAAATTTAACAATGTTAAGAGCAGAGGAACAGCCTGAGAGGAGGCACACATCTCTGATCCCAGTACTTTGCAAAGTTCAAACCCAGCATGTGCTTGCTCTGTAGGGAGTCCAGTGGCCATCCTGAACTGCATGTAGAGACCAGATATTTCTGGGGGTAAGTGAAATTAATTTGCTATGAAGTTGCATCATTTGCTCTTTAACAGATGGTGCAAGTCATGCACTTAAAAAATCAAATACGGTTGAATTTTGGTAGCGGAGTAAAAGACAAATAAATAGAATATTAATCATTTATTTTCATGATTTTGTCACATCATGAAGGATGTTTCACATAAATATGCACAAGGAGCAATCAATGAGTGATGAAAATATGTGTCAATTTTGTTTGCATTATCGCTACAAGTTAATTCACTTACAATACTAGCTTTCTGGAAGCTGATGCAAGCTAGTGGGAGCTCATAGACGCTGGCCTGTCAGCTAGGGAACATGCATGGGACCAAACTAGCCCCTCTGAATGTGGATGACAGTTATGTGGCTAGATCTGTTTGGGGAGCCCCTGGCAGTAGGACCAGGATTTATCCTGGGTGCATGAAATGGCTTTTTGGAACACATTCCCTAGGGTGGGATTCCTTGCTCAGCCTTGACACAGATGTGAGGGGCTTGGTCCTGCCTCAACTTAGCATGCCAAACTGTTCACTCCGTAAGGGAGGTCTTACCCTCTCTGAGGAGTGGATGGAGTGTGGGATGAGGGGAGGTGGGGAGGGTGAGAGAAAGGGAGAGAGGAGGAACTGAGATTGGTATGTAAAATAAAAACTTTTTCCTAAAATAATTAAAATTTTAAAAAATACATAGAACATTCCACTGCATTGATTAACATGTCCATATTCCTGAAGCCGAAAAGACTGTATATCTTGTGCTTTTTTTAGTTCCTTTCGTTTGTTTGATTTATTCTTTGTTTTATGCTATTCTGGTATGCATATTATTGTTATGCAAGAAAGGGTATGAATTTTGGTGGGTTGGGAGCTAAGAGGATCTGGGAGGACTTGGGGAAGGGGAAACAGAATATATTATATAAAAAATCTATTTTTAATAAACTAAAAATTTCTGTCAATAATGGAATCATTTTCTGAGTGTTCCTCATTCCTTTCCCACTGCAAATACACATTATACATGTGCACACACACACACAAACATGCAGAGAGAGAGAGAGAGGGAGAGAGACAGAGAGAGATAGAGAGAGAGAGAGGAGAGAGAGAGACACATACATAGAGAAACAAACGCACATGCAGACACACATATAAGCACCATTATCCCACACGAATGACAACAGAATCTAATTTATTAAGGGATTTCCTTCTCACAATTAATCCCGAAATGACTCTACCCATATTTAAAGTTTTAATTATCTCAGTTTCCTGGACGTGTTATGTCATTGATTATATGGAATTAAGTGCATGGAAACAGCCCAATTGGAGGATCATGGAAGTAAATTCTATGGCTCTGTCCTCAAAAATATGTTAAGATCTTTTCATATTGTATTCTTGTAGCATTTATTATATTTAAATAATCTATTTTTGAATTATTTAAATGGAAAGAATAAATAATCACTAATAGTTAAATGTGTATTATCTATTTGACAACAACAAATTATACATTTTAATTTCTTAAGTGTAGTAGTGCATGCAATTTTGACTTCATATAATTCTTAGTACTAACATCAATATTCTGAGATACAGCCCACACACCATACTCCAGAGTTGTTCCAAAAATCCAAATTTAATATACATTTTATTCATAGTTCACATAGAGGATATATCTATTTTTAATATCCCAGATCTTTTAGTCTCTCAAAAGGTAATAACATGCCTGCTGAACTTTTTGCCAATGTTCATAGAGACAATTTGAGTTGCCTGACATATATTTTTCATAATTTCTAAAATTATAAACCCACAAATTCCTACATTTTTCTCTCATTTATTTCAAATCAATTTGTAGTTCTATACTTAGGAGCCATATCATCACTATTTAAATAATAATAATTTTTTTTGTAGAGGACACAAATTAAGAGTTAAGAAATTAGCTATGATAGCTTTTTCTGTCCTTTTTTCCTAACTTTCATGTAAAATATAACATTTCAACAATATATAAACTTTTTTTATTTTAGTTTTGAGATTACAATGTAGTCACATTTCTCACTTCCTTTTCTTCTCCCTTAAAACTTCCCATATATCCTCCTAACTGTCCTTCTAATTCATGGTCTCTTTTTCACTAATTGTTACTGTATGCTTATATATATATATATATATATATATATATATATATATATATATATATAGAGAGAGAGAGAGAGAGAGAGAGAGACAGAGAGAGACAGAGAGAGAGAGACAGAGACAGAGACAGAGACAGAGACAGAGAGACAGAGAGACAGACAGAGACAGAGACAGAGAGAGAGATGATAGATAGATGACAGATAGATGATACATAGATAGATAGATAGATAGATAGATAGATAGATAGATAGATAGATAGATAGATTGATGACAGATTACAGATAGGTAGAGTTATGGTAGATAGATAGATGATACATAGATAGATAGATAGATAGATGACAGATTATAGATAGATAGATAGATGGTAGATGATAGATAGATAGATAGATAGATAGATAGATGATACATAGATAAATGATACATGGATAGATGATAGATAGATAGATAGATAGATAGATGATAGATAGATAGATAGAGATAAATAGATGATAGATAGATAGATAGATAGATAGATAGATAGATAGATGACAGATAGATGGTAGATAGATAGATAGATAGATGATAGATAGATGACAGATAGATAGATGATAGATTAGATAGATAGATAGATAGATAGATAGATAGACAGACAGACAGACAGATAGATGATAGATAGTCCAAAATATAACTTATGCAGTTCTGATAATGTTACTTGTACCTTCAGCACTGGACAACTGATCAGTGTGTGCTTCCCTGGGGAAGACCATCTTTCCCCCACTCCCATTGTTCCTCACTTGCTTATGGCTCTTTGTATAGGGTTGAAGCCTTATGGCCTTTTTCCCATCCAGTTTGACATGTCCATTGGTGGAATCCTTGTTTAGCTCATGTTGATTGAGTCATATTGGTGAGTGAATAAATATACTCTTTCTGATATTACAAGAAGAGACAATTTTACTACAAAAATCCCTGATACTATTGCTCTTACAAACTTCTACCTCTTTTAGAGCAGTGTTATCTTAGCCTTAGGGTCTGGAGTGTTCAAAGATGTACACACGGGGGTGGGGCTCTAATACTATGCATTTTGATTGACTGTGGTTTTCAAGATAACTGTTTCTGTGGGCCTCTAACGAGCGTATTAAAAATTTAAAGTATCTAAAATAATTTTAAAGATATTATTGTTTTCAGAGTTTAGAAAATTGTTTACATCACAGTACCTAACAGCTACTTTTAATCTTCAAATTCTCCAATTTGCTTTCATTACCCCAAAGGAATAAATGTAATAATGTACTTATTTTTAAAAATCATGTTAGATTGGTATTTTCAATAAAATCAGAGGACATGTTAAGTCCTACTCTCCAGATTTCTGCTATATTTTTAAGTGTTAATAAAATGAAAGAATTATCTATAATTTTTAATGTGTTTGCTTTTCTCGTGTGCTATGTATGAGTGGTGGGGTGGGTGTGGTGTACATATGCATGAATGCCTTGGTGCATGTGTGGAGGTCAGATGACCATTCTTGTCTGTTACTTCCCTCAGTCCACGATGTATGTGGGTTACAGGGATCAATTAAGTCTTCAGTTTTAGCTGTAAGCACCATTCTCTGCTGAGCCTTCTCACCAATCCTCCCTGAAATATTTTATCAAGAGCCACAGTACCATACTTTATTTAAAATAATGGTTTTTAAGGTGAAAAACATTAGTGTTAATATATTAATATAAACTAGCACTTAAGATTCATTGATTTTTTAGAATGTCACAAATGATATTATTTTCTTCATGAATTAAAATGCAAATGGAGAAGTAGTGGTGCAAGTTTTCTAAATATTAATTCTTGCAACAATATATCACAATGAAAAGAAAATAAGGTATCTATCCTGAATATGAAAAACCATCATTCTTTAAAGAGCACAGTGGTCCTTTATAATACTACTGATTCCAAAATTTTATAATTCAGCAATACTACTTTTGGGCTTTCATCTTTCCAAAACTCAGAGTATTTTGAAAAATATCTCTGCTCTTTTATAACCTCAAGAAATGAACATCAATAGCAATTCAATGCTGATGTAACAACAAAGTAACAAATGTAAGCATATATGTCAGAACAAAAAGTTATAGTTCTCCTGGTAACATTAAGTTAGCATCATTATATAGCCTGCACAATAAAATATGCATTTAGGATGCTAACTGGTAATTTAAAATACCACATGTTTTATATATATTGAATGAGGATGTTACCATCCCAGGGAGAGCCTTAATTTATCTGGCTTTGCATTACTAAGTTTTAAATTAATAACATTCACAATTAGAAAGTCCCAGGCCACAGTAGCCGTCTTCCTATGCCTGTTTATTTTTTCTTTATTAACATCATTCATGGATTGACTACAAAACTGAGTACAAAAGAGTGGGAAATACATTGAGATGATGTTTTATACATTATATTATTAGTCCTGTCATTCTTCTGAGATAATGTTCTGCTATTAGCATATTTTATGATAATATGATAACTGCATTTGATAGAAAAACAAATGAGAAAGAAATCCTTGCCAGTTGAGGATCCAGATGCAAAGCTTCTATTCTTGAATTTTAATAAAATATTGATGTACTTATTTAAATAATGATGAGTTGATTCCATGTAGTGCCACAGTTTAAGAATCACGGCACATATGCAATACAAGAGGAAATTCTAATTGTACGGGATCCATGCTTCCAGCTGAGAACAAGATTCCATGCCACAAACTAGACCCAGCTTACTCAACTCTAAGGAAACATTTTAATAAATGTATTTCAAAGTGTTCATTACATAAGTCTTTTTGATATGACATTAATTACAAATATATACTCAAACATACACTAATAAAAATTAATATTACAATATTTGAGTGATCTTTCACAAACCTAAAGATGATAAAATTAATTTATGGTATAATTTTAAACACTTAGGTAGTTTATTCCTGAGTTACATCACATAAATCTACATTCATAAAAAAATTAAATTTATGGGAACTGGTTATTTTTTCAGACAGCTTCGCATCCAAAATATATTGATTTTCATTCTGCAAATGTATTGAATTCTCTGTGAAGAATGGGAAATCAACAATAGTAATAGTGACATTTTATTTTTTAGTTGTATTAATACTCAAAGCCTTATCTGTTGTATTTCCTATCAATTCCACTTTAAATAGGCATAAGTACAGCTACTATTTTGTGTTACTTGCTTTCTTCTCTATGATGAGTGATGAAAGATAAATGCTTTTTATAAAAGATGAAAAGCATTCACTGTTTTGGTATACTCATAGCCTACGATTGAAAGAAGCCCTAAGATGGGCATGGTATGACCTGCCTTTAATCTCAGCACTCAGGAGGCAGAGCCAGGCATATATCTGACTTTGAGGACAACCTAGTCTACAAAGTGAGTTTTAGGACAGCCAGGGCTACATAGACAAACCTTGTCCCAAAAACAAAACAAAACAAAGAAGAAGGAGGAGAAGAAGAAGAAGAAGAAGAAGAAGAAGAAGAAGAAGAAGAAGAAGAAGAAGAAGAAGAAGAAGAAGAAGAAGAAGAGGAAAACAGTCCAAGGGTAAGACATTCTGTGTATAACCAAATTTTAGATATCAGAAACACTTTAATATGTAAGGCTATTTATTATATAGTGGCATTCTTTCCACATTATTCATGAGTTTATGTCAGGAGAGAAATGTAAACCTATGATCATATATTTTATTTGGAAATTGAATTTTATAATATATCAATAATACAACAAATAAGCAAAAGTCAAGCCTGGTCCCATGTTTGTTAGTAAATTTTAAAATTCTCCTCAATATCTCTGAGATCTTGCTATGTCGCCAGTAACATTTAAATTACAAAAAAAGATCATTTTCTTTTTGTCTACTTTTAGGAAATGCTTAAAAGGTATCACATCTTTAGGCCATCATGCTGTATAATATGTTTGATCTAAAGATAATTATTTGGTGGTACTTGTCATTCTGTTAGCTATAATGTATTTCTATGTTCCATAAAATGCTCCTAAAATACTTTTTTAAAACTTAATACAGATAATTAACTGTAATCCTCCTTCATCATTGAACTTCTAAGACATTCTCAATGCTGTAGCAATATAAGTATAACAAGGTTTCTATGGTAACTATCCACGATCATTTTAGTTAGTTTCCTGATGCTGTTTTATTAAGTTTCTATGAAGGCACTTGCCTTTAATCTCAGAACTCAGGAAGCAGATTCAAGAGAATCTCTATGTGTTCCTGCCTATTCTGGTCTACATGATGAATTCCAGGCCATTCAGGGATACATATTGAGAGTCTTCTAAAAACACATAACAAAACATAAGTAAACACACACATACACACAATTGTTATGGCATAACTCAAGATATCTAAATTCTAAAATGACTCATGAGGGTTGAGTCACTTCGGAGTATATGTGGAACAATGTGTTCTCTTCATTTCTCAGTTTTCGGAGGTTTCTCCAATTTGTCGATGTTGGTGCCAACCTTGGTCCCTTCCCTCCAGCTCAAAGCTAGTGCATCAGCTCTCTCTTTCCTTATGATCTGTTTGTATTTTCTAGTCTCTTGTTCTCTCTTTATGTATGTCTTCCTATAGGCACTCTTCTCCTTCTCAACTTTTATTTCCTTCTAATAAAAATATTGGCAGTCTAAGGCAATGGTTCTCAACCTGTGGTTCAAATGTCTTTGTGCGGGGATCAAACAAACCTTTCAAAAAGGTTTCATATCACATAGCCTGCATATCATATATATCACTGCATATCATATATTATGACTCATAACAATAGCAAAATTGCAGTTTTGAATTATGTTATGAATTAGCAACGAAAATCATTTTATGGTTGGGGGTCACAATAACATGAGGAACTGTATTAAAGGGTCACAGCATTAGGAAGGTTAAGAACCACTGCTCTAAGGAAATGTACAGACATCAAGATTTTTTTACTTAATCACACTGGCAATGCATGGCAAGGAACTCACAGATCTGGGGACTGTGTTTTGCATGCTATACACATATTCTACTGATTAGGACACATATGCCTTTGAGAAGACATTATCCATCTTAAAATAGAAAGAAAAGACTCGGGGCAGACAAAATAACTAAGTTGGTAAAATGTAGGTGTGTTGCTACATAAGACTAGGGACCTGAGTTTGATCCCCAGAACCCATGTAAAAATTTGACAAGGGTAGCAAACAGTACTAGGGATTTGATACAGGGGGAATCTGTAAGCTTATTGTTGAGTTTCAGTTATCACTGAGAGATTCTGTCTCAAAAAAAAATCAAGGCAAATGACTTTTAAGGAATGAAACTCAACATATACCTCTGACTTCCTTATGCACACACACATATGTACATCTATACCTGAACACATATTTACATCCTTACATACATCCATACATGTACACACACACACACACACACACAAACAAACACACCCAACACAAAAGCCATAGTATGCAGATTAAAGTGGAATCTGGAATTCTTTTAGAATGCTTATGTTTTAATTAGGAAAATATTAAAAACAATTTAAAATGTTTTATGTTTAAACGGCTAAATTTTCAGCTGCTGATTTAGGATTCAATATTTGGGACTCCATTTGCCTTGCTAAAACTTATGAAATTGAATAAATAAAAGAGGATTATCTGCGAATGCTATGGTATTATGTGTATAATATACTGAGCATACAGAATTAATTTATAGGCTTATTGTTGTGTTTAGAATTAAACTCCAGACTTAGCACATGCTAGAAAGATGCTTTCTTACTAACTTACATGCTAAATCTTTAAATTTTTGGCACATGATCTTGCTGTGTCCTATTCTACTCTCAAACTATGAATCCATCATGACCAGTCTTCTAATGTGTGGATTTGCGACATGTGCTTAACAGTAATTTATAGAACTCTAAAAGACAAAATAATGACTAATTGTTTAAATAAAATAAACATGCTTTCAATATTTGAAATTTTCATTATTAAAAAGGAATCACAGAGCTATTATATTCAACTCAATTGAGAAATAATTTTTTTAAAAAAATCAACGCGCATTTATTCAGAGTAAACAGAGATTCAGTCGTTTACAGGTAAGCATGGGACAGCTTCCTTGACAGGAGAAAAGGAAGTCACTCAAATTTCTACTAGGGAGAATTCATCTGCATATGTGTATAAAGAAATTACTTTGCAATGCTATCTGTTATCTACAATTTTCAGAACTGAAGTAGCTTAAAGGCACTTAATATGTTGTAGGAGTGGCTGTCCCTTCATATTTACAGCTCATGCCTACAGCCAAGGGGAGATGATTAAGCATAGCACACACACAAAGGCCTGTGAATCTTGGAGACTATCTGTAAAATCAGCCTACCACTGATACTTTAATCAATTTCACATGCTTTAAGCAGTTATTTAAATTTTTGGAAACTGCTAGCACGGATTTTAAAGATTTTTTTTTTCAGGAGGAACTTTTTCAAATACAGTAAGAAATTTAGTGCTGGACTTCAAAGAAAAAGAAACTGCTTTGAAAATAATGATCGGAAAATATGTCTTCAATTTACTTCCAAGCTGAACTTTTAAATCTCAACTCCAACGTATTGAAACATTGCTTGACTGATTCTTCTGTGTTCATAATTCCCTATCAGTTAGAAGACGTTGTGGATTATGTTTCTTTTAAAGTTTAAAATGTGAGTCAAGCTTTTTCTCCCGTATTTGCTGGCCAACTTTCACATATGTAGATAAGAATACTAAAGTATATGATACTTTAACTGTGTGTACACACTGTTATGCAAGGTAGTTTTAGTAAGAAAACCTTCATTGATCTCCAAACCTTTGTATTTATCTTCTTGTGGAACTGCACAAGAGTACTGTTACTGAGTATCTGAGCTGCTACATTTCCTTACCCTCTGTAATCATCTGAAGCATACATTTTGCTCCAATTAAAATGCAAATTTCATTGGCAACAGAGTGAAGAAAATTCACTCTAAAGTAATGTATCACCAATTGGCAAAGTTTGTCACGCAGTATAATTTTGAAGCCATAATTGCAAAATTATGTTACTGAAGTTGAAGAAACGATTACAATGTACTTTATTTAAGATGTGTGAGAATTATCATTGTAAATGCTAATTTGTCACCAAACTAATTTGGGGTTGGTAAAGAAAACATGAGTATGTTTAGGGGAATTGGCAGTATAATTTTGTCATTTGCATAATTTTTGCAAGTAACTATACTCCTCACCAAGCAACTCCCACCTTGGGGAGTATCTGCTTGTAAAAGATCATATTAGGGGGACTGGTTGACTGTTCACACCTCTCCTAGAGGGCAGGGGATGTTCATGAGGGAACCGCCTTATCTGTATTTGGCTTCCAAGTACATCCAAGACATGCTAGAGCACATAGGTTGGGGAAGACTAGAAGAGGGGCTCTCATCTCTGCTGGGTAAATGCATTTAAAGCCCTGCCGGTAGTGGGAGGAGCCTTGTAAGTAACCTTCACATATGCTCTCTTAGGACGCCATTGTTTTCCCAAAGTGCTCTCTGGCAGAATCATGCCTTTGTCCTTGGAAACTTTAGAGAGAAAGTAAACATTGCTATGTCTCCCCTTGGGACAGAATTTCAGTAAAAATACCTGTTTTTACCATTGGGTGCATGGAAATATCTTGACAAGTCTACTACGCTATAGTGCAAAAAACAGACAAGGTAGAAGACAGGAATGAATTGTCTGTCTTCTGAACTTTCAGTGGAATACTGTTTGAAGTCATTTCCAGTTTTTCTAGCTGCCAGTTCTGTGTCTCTAAAGTTTGGACAAGTCACATTGAATCACTCTTAAGTATCAGCTCTCATATGCAACTCTAGGGTTTAAATACCTCCCTTTCTAGGGTCAGGTAAGCACTTTGGGTAGTGTTTTATACTTTGATTTATCTTTCTTTTTAGCATTTAACATGGTTCAAAATTGAGCAGGTGTCAAAACAATGAATTTCTGGAGTCTATAGAGTGTTTTTCTTTTTCTCTTTGTAGAAGCCTGAGCATTGTTAACATCAACAGGAAAAAGATTTACAGAGAAAAAGAAAGAAGTGTGGTTTTTGTTCTTTATACAGCTGGCAGTAGTTCTTTTAATTTACTATTACAATAAAAGAGAAATGATAATGCTTTTCCTAAAAGGGGAAAACATATTTTCTAATAGTGGTAATATTTTTAATCACAAATCCCACTTACACAGCATGATCTGAGATAAATGTATCAGAGTATTTTACTATGTGAGTTATTGCCTAAGCTCTCCGTAGCCTACTGTAGTGAGAGCAGATGGTGGGAGTTTATATCTTTTGTGCTTCTCAGTTATTGATGTGGATTATATGAGAAGATAATTGGCAGGGTTTTGCACATAATTGATATAAAATGCTGTTTGGTCTCTTCTCCTATTGGTCAAGTTTCTAGGACATCTGGGAAACAATCTCCTGGATTACATCAGAAAAGACATAACTTTCCATCATCTGTATGTTCCCAGAAAACTGTTAAAATGCTTTGTAATTTTTCATGTATTTTAGGAAAATAAATTATACCTTGATCTTCAAAAAGAAAAATACTTGATTCAAAACCAAGACACTACTAGTTCAAAAGAAAAGGAAATTACTGTTCCTTTATTTTTTTCCTGTGTAAGAGAGTAGGTGATAGGTAAATACATAAATCTAATTTAGAGGTAAAGCAAATGACAAAACGATTTGTTACAATTCAGCTTATGACACACGAGATTTCTCCATAAATATCTCTCTTTAGCAGAGTATATCATAATGAATTCACATGCATCAATATCTGTCTTTTGACATTATAAACACTCATAAATATATGAATGATGGTCATCTTCATAACAGCAAACAAAGCACTGTAGCACCTATTTAGGCCAGTGAGACATGCTATTTAGTTGTCTCATTTTTTCTATTGTATTTACTATTTTTTGCAATTACTAAACTCAAGTGTTTTCTACTGATAACACATTGTCATTATCATATTTTACAAATTCCAAAATTCTGTATGACATTTGACCTGTAATGTTTCCCTCTTAGTTTTCTGACTGGACTTAAATGTCATGTAAGACTTAGCAGTGGCAACTAAAGAGGATATTGACCTCAGACAGCTGTTTGATATTTTTAATATACATATTTCAAAAGGTACAGTGGTAGAATATAGAGAAACATATTCCTTCATGACTACCCTAATCCTAAAAATAAAAATGCATGCAAAGTAATGTACTTGATTTACTAAAAGAATATGAAAATTAAATTTAAGCAGATTAATAATAAATGTACATTTAATGAAGTGGTTATTACAGAGATACTTAACATCATTCATTTGACATCGCTATAATGATGTGTCAATTTTATCCAAGTGTTATAAGTAAATAAGTAATATATAATGCCATTATAGGTATGCAATTGTAGCTTATATATGTACTATGTGGACATATTTATATATATATATATTTTTTACCTATACTCAAAATCTGTTGATTAGGAACAAATCCCAGAGTTTTGCCTTTGAAGCCATAGTATTAAATCATATATACACTTCTAGTCCCCAGTTGCATACGTCTTATCTGCTTCCCCCTAGATTCTGCTTAGGTTTTCTTTCTTCTCTTTGATTCCTTTCTGGAAACAAGACAATTTTAAACTAAAGCAGATATTTACACTTCAGAAATCATATTATCTGTAGTTAATTTCCTCTATCTCTCCTTTGTTTAATTTCCAAGTTTACACAGTTTTGTTACATCCTCAGTTATTCAAGACGAGGCAAATTTCCTCCAGGAAGTATTATCTATAGCGTACTACTCTTAATATAGAATATTTAACTTAAAAACCATTAGGTTTGGGGAAAAATGTGAACTAAAATCTAAAAAGCATTGTTGCCAGTGTACAGTTCAGTGCAGTAAGATACCTAACCAAACACAGATGTATGCATACTTTAAAATAAACGGTATGAAATATGATTCTCATTTTGTGAGTGCTCCTATTTGATAGCCTCACTGAAGAATGTTCCTTGGGGGCATACTCAAGAGTCCATTCTTTGCTTTGGAATTTTTCCAGAAAATAGAAAGATAAAACAATGATTTGTGGTTGATATATTGTGCACCCCAATCAACTTATCTGGGGTCAGAGAACAGAACAGCCACTAGATACAGAGGCCAGAAAATGGTGGGCCAGCCTGGGAGGCTTGCTAAGGAGAAGCTGTGGGCGAGGACCAGCCACAAACTGTGGCAGTGGGACCATGGAGGCAGCGGTTGCTGCTTTGAGTTGCTGGCTGCTTCTCATCGTGTTGGTGACTGCGGTGATGCTGCTACCTGGGATGAAGGCTTTACTGCTGCTTGTTCAGAGAACAATTGCCAGGACCATCGTGTTACAAGAAAGCATCGGCAAAGGTCGGTTTGGATAAGTTCGGCAAGACAAATGGTGGGGAGAAATTGCTGTGAAGATTTTCTCTTCTATGGAAGAATGTTCATGGTTCCGAGAGACAGACATTTAACAGACTATGACGCTCCAAACCACAGAGGAGGCACACACACACAGAAAAAAAGTCTTCAGGGAACCATGACCACACCTAACAGTGACTTTGAAATCTTCAAAAGGATGACAGGACCCCACAAAGAAGATTCCACATGGACTATGATAGACATTAAACTGATTAATGAAAAAGATCGGCTTTGGACTACGAACTACTCGGGACAATTTTGAGATGACTAGCTGAGATGATCCAGCCTGACAGACTACTCGATCAAGGACTTGAAACAAGCCCTGCACTTTCTCATTATGCAGCAACTGGACAAATGATACAGGACTTGACAATTAACCCCAAAATTTACTTTTCAGGATTCCCTAAAGATGTCTTTGCTCCCAGAAAGCAGGAAATAATTTTAAGAAAACAATGCCCACATTCCCAAGAGGTGGGGTGGGTAGTTTTTTGGTCATTCAATGACTTATGAATATTGTCATTGTTTATAATGGTTGGTTACAAGTTGTTAATTGTTAATGGTCAGGAAAAAAGCTGAACAAGGAAATTAGATTCAGAGTTTTCTTTAAAAAAAAGAAAAAGAAAAAAGAGAATATAGATATGAGTTAGATCATTGAATCTACTGTGAGAAAAAAGATAAAGAAATAATAGGATAAATGGGTAGATCGTTGAATCTACTCTAAAAAGAAAAAGGGGAAGATATAAAAATGACAAAAGATAGATTATTGAATCTATTATGAAAAGAAAAAAGAGAATATGGATATGATAAGATTAAAAAGGTCAATTATTGAATCTACTTTTAAAAATGAACTACTTGTTTTCAATGGGATAAGTAATGAAAATTTTTTGTTACTGGACTGGACATTGTTAATATATATAATGGAGTTTTTTGTCTGAATCTGTCAAATGTTAGTGGACTAGACATTGTTAACGTAATTCTTGACTGTAACCTTCTTTTATTATTTTAGACAAAAAAAGGGGAACTTATCTGGGGTCAGAGAACAGAACAACCACTGGATACAGAGGCCAGAAAATGGTGGAACACACACCCTTAATCCCATCACTTGGGAGGCAGAGATCCATCTGGATCTCTGTGAGTTCAAGGCCACACTGGAAAGAGCCAGGAATGGTGACTCACGCCTTTAATCCCAGGAAGTGATGGCGGAAAGCAGAAAGGTATATAAGGCGTAAAAATCAGTAACTAGGCAGGTTAAGCTTTCAGGCTTTCGAGAATCAGTTCAGCTGAGATTCATTTGGATAAGGACACAGAGGCTTCCAGTCTGAGGAAACAGGATCGAGGAACTGGCGAGGTGAGGAAGCTGTGGCTTGTTCTGCTTCTCTGATCTTCCTGCATTCACCCCAATACCTGGCTCTGGGTTTGATTTTATTTATAATACTTGTTAAGATTCATGCTACAGTGATTAAAGGTGGTGTATGATAATTACATGCTGATTCTTCATTTCTATAAAATTATCCATTGATCAGATTCCAATAAAATCAACAAATACAATGACAGTGAACACAGAAATGTATTCTATTACAGGGTTTGGTAAGATGTGTAAGTTTCTCATGAACACCTAGAACACTCTTCAAGGTTTCTGTCCCGTTAGCCTCCCATTAAATTCAAAATAAATGGATTCATTAATTCAAATTTTAATCATCTCTGCATGTTTTTATACCTTCTTAGATATATCATCTGTCTTTAAATGTTATTTTTACAAATATTTGTAAATGTAGATTCAGGGATTTTGAGACACACTGGAAGTAGAAAGTGATATATATATATATTTTAACAAGAAAGAAATCTATAAAATGGTCTTCAAACTTCAGGCATAGTACTTCAACTTACTGTGAACACTGAGAAACATGTACCTCAAAATTCAATATTTCCCTTTAACTTTTGAGCTCTGTCTGATGTTTCCCATTTGTGTGTGTGTGTGTGGTCTTTGGTTCACCTCTCTGTTGTTGATTGTTTTTGCTTTTTTGGGGGCCTACCATCCAGCTCCCAAATAAATAACATACAGACGCTTATTCTTTTTTTTTTTTTTTTTTGGTTTTTTGAGACAGAGTTTCTCTGTGTAGATTTACGCCTTTTCTGGAACTCACTCGGTAGCCCAGGCTGGCCTGGAACTCACAGAGATCCGCCTGTCTCTGCCTCCCGAGTGCTGGGATTAAAGGCGTGCTTATTCTTAATTATATATGTCTTGACTTAATTTGTCTTGTTTCTAGTCAGCTTTTCTTAACTTTAAATTATCCCATCTACCCTTTGCCTCTGGGCGTTTTCCTTTTCTTCTGTGTATCTTACTTTCCCTCTTACTCTGTGGCTGGCTGTGTGGCTGGGTGGCTAGCACCTAGCATCCTCCTCTCCTGTTCTCTTGCTCCTTTTTTTTCTTCTCCCAGATTTTCTCCTATTTATTCTCTCTGCCTGCCAGTCCTGCCTATTCTTTCTCCTGCCTTGCTATTGGCCATTCAGCTCTTCATTAGACCATCAGGTGTTTTAAAGAGGCATGGTAACACAGCTTCACAGAGTTAAACAAATGCACCACATCCTTGCATCATCAAATAAATGTTCCACATACATAAAGAAATGTAACACACCTTAAAATAATATTCTCCAACACTTTGTCTTACCTCTTAACCTGAAAAATCTCTCTAGCAACTTAAGCTCTGTTGGCTCCCACTTCACTTCACATTTTACCAAACATGTTTCCAGCATCATATTGCATAAACTCTTCTAAGACTATTCGTTGTGGGATATTTGTGCACTGTGTGAAGATATATTGCTGTAATTGGTGAAATAAAAAGCTGAACGGCCAATAGCTAGGCAGAAGGTATAGGCAGGATTTCTAGGGAGAGAAAAAGGGATGAAAATGATAATCAAGGTATCTAGAGGATGCCATGGAGACCTGGAATGAGTTGGATACACAGAATGGGGGAGAGGTAAAAGCCATGTGGTAGAACACAGATTAATAAAAATATGGTATAATCTAAGTTATAAGAGCTAGTGAGCCTAAGCGAAGAACAAGCTTTCATAATAATAAGTCTCCATTCTCAAAAGTGGTATCAGTTAAAATAATAGTAAAATATGGAACAGTATAGGTTACATCTTGTGAAAAGGAAGTTGAAAACCATAGGGTCTTTTCTAAAACACACATGCCGCTGGACGTACATCTAAGTGAAGATTTAAAACTAAATGGATGATCATTTAATTATTTCTCACTTTGCACATTTATAGAAGCCATCTATGATAAATTTTACCTGTTCACAATTTTTTAAAAAAAGTCTCTTAATATTTTTTAAAATATTGATATCAATAAATCTGATTTCAGTTATTAGCTCCAGATGGCACACAGTAGTTTCATTGCTCAATATTATCATAGATATTATTCTATATTGGCCAACCATTAAACTGAAACCAGTGCTCAGTTTTGAAGAAATGTAAGTTAATACCATAAAGAATTCAAGTTTATGTTTATTTACTTATGAAAATGATATTAGATAAAAAATAGATTTAAAGTCAACATTTACTCCTCCTCTATCTCCACCCCCAACTCCCTACCCACCTAAATTCACATTTTTTCCCATGATGGCCAATTTGTGTCATCCAAATGCTGTTGGAAGAGCAGACAGCTCTGTAGTATGATCAACCTATTAGAGGTCATACACCTAAAGAAAATTGATCCTACCTCTCCCAGAAGCTTTCAAATGCCAATAGTTCTTCATTAAGTGTCTGTTAACTTTTTATTTAAATGATCATTTAGTTATTTCTCACTTTGCACATTTATAGAAGCCATGTATTCTCTTTAAGTGTTATGAAGTCATTAACTATGTACAAGTTCACAAATATTTTTAACTGTAAACCTTTATGCAAATAGCATCATTTATGATAACAGTTAAGATATGCATTAATTCTCAATATGATCAAAGCACATTGCATGAAATTCTCTAAGAACCAATCAAAAACAAGGAAGGAAAATGGGCAACCTGCAGATGCACTACCATATATGACAGTTAACACAGGTCGTAATTTCCTACACGATTACTTCCTGAACATGTAAATAAACTTTTGGATAATTTCAGTTTATGCTATGGTTTCAATAAGTGAAGTATAAATTTGTTTCCAGGAGATTGCTGGAATACCCCTTGAAAGAGAAAATCTGTCCCTCAAATTGCATCAGTTTAATAACTTTCAATCCCATATTTCAATGTTATATCATTTCATATTTATTAAACTCTTATTATAAAATATCTTATATTTATCAAAATATTCATAAATTGTCTAATATATTACTTTATCATGTGTCCTTTTTTGTCATCTCTCTGGATTCCTGGGAACTTCCCTCACACCAGGTTTCTCCCTATCCCCATGATGTCTCCCTCTATCAAGGTATCTACCTCGTTGCGTTCCCACTCTGCCCCTGTTCCACCTCAACCATCCCATTCCACCATGCTCCCACCACCCACCCCTACCCTCCATTTCCTCCCTTTTCCCCGAAGTTTACTCAGGAGAGCGCATCTATTTCCCAGGGCCATATGTCCCTCTTAGGGTCCTCCTTGTTATATAGCTTCTCTGGAGCTGTGGGTTGTAGCTTCATAATCCTTTGCTTTACATCTAGTATCCACTTATAAGTGAGTACATATAATAGTTGTCTTTCTGAATCTGGTTTACCTCACTCAGGATAATATTTTCTAGTTCCATCCATTTGCCTGCAAATTTCATGATGTCATATTTTTTTTTTACTGCTGAGTAGTACTCCATTGTGTATATGTACCACATTTTCTTTATCCATTCTTCAGTTGAGGGGCACTAAGGTTGTTTCCAGGATCTCACTATTACGAATAATACTGCTGTGAACATAGCTGAGCACATGTCCTTGTGGTATATGCCCAAGAGTGGTATCATTGGTCCTGAGGTACATTGATTCCCAATTTTTTGAGAAACCACCATATTGATTTCCAAAGTAGCTGTACAAGTTGACACTCCCACCAATATGTAGGAGTATTCCTCTTGCTCCACATCCTCACCAATGGAAGCCGTCATTGGTATTTTTGATCTTAGCCATTATGACAGATGTAAGATAGTATTTCAGAGTTGTTTTTGATTTGCATTTCCCTGATGACTAAGGATGTTGAGCAATTCCTTAAATGTCTTTTGACCATTTGAGATTCTTCTGTTGAGAATTCTCTGTTTAGCTCTATAACCTATTTTTTGTTTGTTTGTTTGTTTGTTTGTTTGTTTGTTTGTTTGTTTTTTACAATACCATTCAGTTCTACATATCAGCCACGGATTCCCTTGTTCTCCCCCCTCCCGTCCCCCTGCCCTTCACCCCAGCCTACCCCTCATTCCCACCTCCTCCAGGGCAAAGCCTCCCCCGAGGACTGAGATCAACCTGGTAGACTCAGTCCAGGCAGGGCCAGTCCCCTCCTCCCAGGCTGAGGCAAGCGACCCTGCATAAGCCCCAGGTTTCAAATAGCCAACTCATGCAATGAGCACAGGACCCGGTCCCACTGCCTGGATGCCTCCCAAACAAATCAAGCCAATCAACTGTCTCACCCTTTCAGAGGGTCTGATCCAGTTGGGGGCCCCTCAGCCATTGGTTCATAGTTCATGTGTTTCCATTCATTTGGCTATTTGTCCTTGTGCTTTATCCAACCTTGGTCTCAACAATTCTCGCTCATATAGACCCTCCTCTTTCTCGCTAATTGGACTCCTGGAGCTCCGCCCGGGGCCTAGCTGTGGATCTCTGCTTCCAGATCCTTCAGTCATTGGATGGGGTTTCTAGCACGACAATTAGGGTGTTTGGCCATCCCATCACCAGAGTGGGTCAGTTCAGGCTGTCTCTCGACCATTGCCAGCAGTCTATTGTGGGGGTATCTTTGTGGATTTCTGTGGGCCTCTCTAGTACTTTGCTTCTTCCTATTCTCATGTGGTCTTCATTTATCATGGTCTCCTATTCCTTGTTCTCCCTCTCTGTTGTTGATCCAGCTGGGGTCTCCCGCTCCCCCAAGCTCTCTTTCCCTCGATCCTCTCCCTTTTAATTAGATTGTTTGGCATTTTGATGTGGAGTTTCTTGAGTTCTTTATATATTTTGGAGATCAGCCCTCTGTCAGATGTGCAGTTGGTGAAGATCTTTTCCCATTCTTTAGGCTGTAGTTTTGTCTTATTTACCATGTCCCTTGCCTTATAGAAGCTTCTCAGTTTCAGGAGGTCCCATTTATTAATTGTTGCTCTCAGTGTCTGTGCTACTGGTAGTATATTTAGGAAGTGGTCTCCTGTGCGAATGTGTTCAAAACTACTTTCCACTTTCTCTTCTATCAGGTTCAGTGTAACTGGTTTTACATTCAGGTTTTTGATCCACTTGGACTTGAGCTTTGTGCATGGCAATAGATATGGATCTATTTGTAATCTTCTGCATATTGACATCCAGTTATGCCAACACTATTTTTTGGAGATGTGTTTTTTGTGTTTGTTTGTTTATTTTTTTGTTTGTTTGTTTCCATTGAACAGTCTTGGCTCCTTTGTCAAAAATCAGGTGTTCATCAATGTGTGGATTAATGTCAGGGTCTTCAGTTTGATTCCATTGGTCCACATGTCAGTTTTTATGACAATACCAAGCTGGGGTTTTTGTTTGTTTGTTTTTTTCTTTTTTTTTTTTTTTTGTTGTTGCTTTAACTATAGCTCTATTGTAGAGCTTGAGGTCAGGAATGGTGATGCTTCCTGAGGTGGCTTTATTGTACAGGATTGTTTTGGCTATTCTGGGTTTTTTGTTTTTCCATAAGACATTGAGGATTGTTCCTTCAAGGTCTGTGAAAAATTGTGTTGGGATTTTCATGAGGATTGCATTGAATCTGTAGATTGATTTTGGTAAGATTGCCATTTTTACTATGTTAATCCTACCTATCCATGAGCATGGGAGATCTTTCCATTTTCTGATATCTTCTTCAATTTCTTTCTTCAAAAACTTGAAGTTCTTGTCACATAGGTCTTTCACTTGTGTAGTTAGAGTTACCCCCAAGGTATTTTACATTATTTGTGGCTATTGTAAATGGTGATGTTTCTCTGATTTCTTTCTCGGCTCATTTATCATTTGTATATAGGAAAGCTACTGACTTTTTTTCTTTTTAGTTAATCTTGTATCCTGCCACATTGCTGAAGGTGTTTATTAGCTGCAGGAGCTCCTTTGTAGAACTTTTGGGGTCACCTATGTAGACTATCATATCATATGCAAATAGGGAAAGTTTGACTTCTTCCTTTCCAATTTATATACCCTTGATCTCCTTTTGTTGTCTTATTGCTCTAGCTAGAACTTCGAGTATTATATTGAATAGATATGGGGAGAGTGGACAGCCTTGTCTTGCTCCTGATTTTAGTGGGATCACTTTGAGTTTCTCTCCATTTAATTTGATGTTGACTGTCAGCTTGCTGTAAATTGCCTTTATTATGTTTAGGATGTTCCTTGTGTTTCTGATCTCTCCCAGACCTTTATCTTGAAGGGGTGTTGGGTTTTGTCAAAGGCTTTTTCAGCATCTAATGAGATGATCATGTGTTTTTTTTTCTTTCAGTTTGTTTATAGGGTGTATTACATGGACAGATTTTCATATGTTGTGCCATCCCCGCATCTCTCCAATGAACCCTACTTGATCACGATGGGTGATTTTTTGAATTCAGTTTGTCAGTATTTTATTGAGTATTTTTGCATCAATGTTCATAAGGGAGATTGGTCTGTAATTCTCATTCTTTGTTGCATCTTTGTGTGGTTTGGGTATCAGGGTAACTGTAGCCTCATAAAAAGAGTTTGGCAGTGTTCCTTCTGTTTCAATTGTGCAGAACAGTTTGAAGAGTATTGGTAATAGCTCTTCTTGAAATTCTGGTAGAATTCTGGTCTAAAACCATTTGGTCCAGAGCTTTTTTTGGTTGGGAGACTTTTAATGATAGTTTCTATTTCCTAGAGGTTACAGGTCTATTTAAATTATTTATTTGATCTTGATTTAATTTTAGTATGTGGTGTCTATCCAGATAATTATCCATTTCTTGTAGATTTTCCAATTTTGTAGAGTGCAGATTATTGAAGTATGACCTGATGATTCTCTGGATTTCCTCAGTGCCTGTTGTTATGTCTCCCTTTTCATTTCTGATTTTGTTAATTTTGATGTTCTCCCTTTGCCTTTTGGTTAGTTTGGATATGGGTTTGTGTATCTTGTTGATTTTCTCAAAGAACCACCTCTTTGTTTCATTGATTGTTTGTATTGTTCTCTTTGTTTCTATTTATTGATTTCAGCCCTCGAATTGATTATTTTCTGACATCTGTTCCTCCTGAGTGAGTTTGCTTCTTTTTGCTCTAGAGCTCTCAGGTATGCTGTTAAATTGCTAGTGTGAGATTTCTGCAACTTCTTTATGTGATTATTTAGAGCTATGAATTTTCCTCTTAGCACTGCTTTCATAGTGTCCCATAAGTTTGGTATGCTGTACATTCCTTTTCATTGAATTCTAGGAAGTCTTCAATTTCTTTCTTTATTTCCTCCTTGACCCATTGGTGATACATTTGAGCATTATTCAGTTTCCATGAGATTGTAGGGTTTCTGTAATTTTTGTTGTTGTTGAAATCTAACTGTAAGCAATGGTGTTCCAATAAAATACAGGAAATTATTCCATATTTTTTTTATCTGATGAGATTTGCTTTGTGAAAAAGTATGTGGTCAATTTTAGAGAAGGATCCATGTGTTGCTGAGAAGAAAGTATATTGTTTTGTGTTATGGTAGAATGTTCTGTAGATATTTATTAAGTCCATTTGAGTCATAACATCTGTTAGATTTCTATCTCTGTTAAGTTTCTGTCTGGTAGACCTGTCCATTGGTGAGATTGGGGTGTTGAAGTCTCCCATTAATAGTGTGTGGGGTTTGATGTATGATCTAAGCTTTAGCAATATTTCATGTAATATGTGGGTGGCCTTGTGTTTGGGGCATAAATGATCACAATTGAGACTTCATCTTGGTGGATAAATATGTAATGTCATTCTTGATCTCTTTTGATTGATTTTAGTTTGAAATCTATTTTGTTAGATATTAGGATAGCTACACTACCTTGCTTCTTAATGTCCATTTGATTGGAAAGTCTTTTCCCAGCCTTTGAATCTGAGGGGATGTCTGCCTTT